>JAQIXR010000665.1:0-21888 GCA_034700825.1 Quadroppia sp. Gr-Ori-00064 | reverse complement strand
GCCACAGGACTTTGGGGGCCGACCGATCATGTATTGAGGGTCACTTTAGCGAATTTTTATTTTGACTATAAATGACTATTTCAACAATAAATGACTTTTTTGAAAATAAATGACTATTTTAGTTATTTAAAGAAAAACTCTTTGTTTTCAATGAAAATATTAAAAAATATATTAAATCAAAGTAAAGAGCATTTAATACAATGTTTTTAATACATATTTGTTAGAATAAATGAAAATAATAGCATTTATTTGAATAAATACAGTATTTCAACATTAGTTGAAAAAATCTAAAAAAAAAAATTTTTAATTTTGAAAATTGATTTTTAAAATTTTTTTTTATAAAATCAATTTATTAATTAAGTGTGTTGAAAAACTTTTTAATTTCTAGCTCTATTATATTAAAATTATGTTACAGAGTTTTTTCATTGAGTTCATGAGATTTGCAAATGTATTCAAGAACTTCTCAATTGAATTCATGAGATTGTCATTGCTTTTCATGAGGTTTTTGTGTGCATTTTATGGAAAATATCATTAAAAGCAATACAATCACATGAATTCAATTGAAATTCGTGAATTCAATGGTAAAAAATTATAAATGACTATAAATGACTATTTTAAAATTTATAGTGACTTTTTAGTGACTATTTGGGGGGTCATAAATGACTATTTTTTGGGTTTTTAGTGACTAAATGTCAATTCCCTAGTAATTACAATGAAAAACATTTTATTTCTCGTCTCTAATAATCAGAAATGAAATCTTTTATTCGATAAATGAAAATATATTCAAAAAAGTCTTTAGAAATATTAAGTTTAATAAATGTATTCTTCAGTAATGATAGAGATTTACGTAACAAACAACTGTCCAATATTTCCCCTGTTATTCAAATCTCATTTTCAATATTCAAATTGTTTTATAAGACTATTATTTTCTTTGAGTGACGTCGGAATCAAAACATAAAAATCATTAAATATAAAATAATAGCATTTATTCAATTAATAATTAATATTTATTATCAAAAAATCAATTATTGTTTCACTCATTATATGAGTGAAAAACAGGATATTATTTAACAATATTGTCATTCGCACAGGTATTCAAAGGGGGATCAATTGAGACATGCATTTTAAACTCACAACGGGTTCATATATGACAATGATGATTGTTAGGAATGGGGAACTACCCCTTCAAACACCATAACATCCCCCTTGAATTCAATGGCTTTCATACATTTGAATTTGTATGAAAGACTGCAATATATCTAACACTGAATAGACTTCTACAACACTGTTATTATTGTCTTTTTTATGACAATTATTTTCAATTGTTTTGAGCGCAAAAAAACGTCACAAAAATCGTCATTTGAGAGAAAACCCCAAAAACTTGATATTTATTACTATTATTCGTCTTTTATGTCCTTCAAAGACGATAAGGACTTTACAAACAATAAGGACAGGGGATGGCCAGGAATGGGTCAAAAAGCACACTCAAGAATTGAACGTTCTTTCAGTGATAATAAAAATTTGAATTTTAAAACAAATCAAATATAATAAAAAGTTATATTTTTAGAGAGAAAGCGTTTTCTGAAGAAATTCATTGAATGTGAAATATTTGAATTTCTTGAGAATGAAAGTCATAACAAATGTTAGTGTTTTACAGCTTATTATAAGTAACTTATAATACGATTAGTGAATATATTTCTTTGGAATTGTTTGAATACAATCACAAAAAGGGGGAAATCGAAGAACTCGTGATATAAAGGGATTCAATTTAATTGTTTATTAGATAATAAATGAAGTGTTTATTTGTTTTCAAACATTGCATTCAATTGAAAATATCATAAAAATTATTACATTTTATATATTTTGTGCAAATGTGTGAACAAATTCTTGTGCAATAATAAGTAATATTCTAATTCTTAAGAATTATTTCACATTATTTTTATCTAATGTTTATATGAAAAATAATTAACAAAGAATTGACAAAAAATATTTATTTTTAAATCAATAATTAATACATAATTATATACAGAGAATATGAAACGAATATTATATATAACACACAATTAATGATAAAATTTTATGTTTAAACCAAATTAAGGAAATTTTTAGCAAATTATTAACCCTTTTCGCAAATGAGATAATAAAACATAAGAATTTTCATTCAAATTATTCAATATTTATATACATGTATAAAAGAAATACTTTTTTACAGTTAATTAATTTTGACTTTTATTTAATAATTGAAAATAATGTTTACTATTCTTATGCCTGAAAGCAATCTATGAAATGTAACGACAAATCAAAACGTTTTACAAATAAATGTTTGAAACCACGAAAAAAATTAATTATAAAAAAGTATAATAAAAACAAAAATGTTATGAAAATTATATTATTTTCTATTGCATAACATATGAGTAATTATTTTCTGAGACATACAATAAATGTGAAATTAATGATAAAACTACTGTTTGTTATTTTTTTTATAATAAAATATTATCAAATAATTGTATTTTTTCTTTACTTTACAGAATATTTGGTTTTTTGCATTCATTTCATTGATTGGGTATTATATTTGTTGAACATTTACTGAATTTCTAAACTCAATGTCAAATATATATTAAAATATCGAAAAAATTTGTGATTTATAAAAAAAAAATATTTTTACTACATTTGTATATCATTTCATTTCGTATAATTCTGTGAAAAACCATTTTTTGATATAAATTTAAACAATAAAATGTTTTTTCGGTTATAAAACTTATAGTGAATTCAAAAAAAAAAGTTTAATTACTTTACAGAAGAATTGACGACAATATATAAGTTTTTCAAATTAGATGACGTTTTGTGAAAATACAAATAATTTTCCTTTGAATTTAAAGAGTTTTTTGTGAAATATTATTGAATTAAAAGTTTATTTGGTTTTTCAAATGACAGATCATATCAACAAAAAGTACAGACATTTGGAGGTGTTATAAACATGTATATTATGTAAGGAAAGGAAAATTATTATAAAAAAAATTGTTGTTTATATGAAATATATAATAATTATTTATTAATAAAATTTTCATTTCATTAGTCATTGAAAGATAAAAAGTAAAAAATGATTGAAAATTGTATTGAATATTATTATTATAAATGACTTGTTTTCTGTCTTTAAAAATATTTAAAATACGATTTAATTATAATAATATTCAAAACAAATGAATCAAAGAATAAAAAAAATATTTTAATAAAATTATTTTGAAATTATATAAAATCAAAAAAATACTACAAAAACAATTCTCAAGACATAACTAAACTAAAAATGTATAAGAAGTTCGTAATCTATAGCTGTTTTCGACCAATAGATTGATATCAAAGTAATGTTAGGAAATATTTTAAACAAATGACAGGAAAGCAATGAATGTAAAGATTGTTAAAAATAGTGTCAATTAATTTAAGAATAATATTATAAAAAATTAGGAATTCATAGAAAAGTGAGTAAATATTTTTGCAAACTTTTGATTGCAAATCGTTTTCGAGAAATTCATTGAATATTTTGTTCATATTTATGGCAAATAAAGTTTGCGGTTTCGATGAGCTTCTCGAGGACGACATTGAGGCCATACAAGTGATGGTAGAAACTGAGGGCCATATCAGACATGTCTGACATCACATCCGATGAATCGTCTTCGGTGTTGACCGAAGAGGCGGAGGAATAGGTTTGCGATTGACTGTCGTTCACAATAGAGGTGTATCCGCTGTCTAGTGAGACCTCTTTGAGAAAGTCTTTGCCTTTTTCGCTGTTAACAGAGTATTGTTTAACCAGTTTTGGTGATAATGACCTGTCGTTGTGGTCATAGCCATTGCCGACGACACTGACAGGTGTGGTCGAGTGGACGATAGTATTGCGAAATGAGTTCAATAATTTGAACCCCGAATGCATATCACAATTATTTGAGCCGAAGACCACTGGAATCTCTTCCTCTTCATTGCAATCGATGTCCTGAAGTCGCGATGGAATCAAAACAATTTTATTCATCTCTTCGACCGCATCCACAAAGCGGCCAAACATTCCTCCGTAGGTGACTCTACGGGTGGGTGTCGTCTGACTCGACACCGAATCTGATCTGTTGAATAGGGTTCTGGTGACCACTCGTGGCTTCGATTCCTCAACATCTCTGACATCAATCAAATTGAGACAATTGTTGTTTGCGTCCAAAACATTGATTATGATGTCATTGGATGCGAACTCTTCGGGCGTTTCGGAACCGTTTGACGACGACATCTTTGGACTTTCCATCGTTTCGGAACAGTTTGAAAACTTTTTCCTACGAAGACATTCGTTGTGAAGACAAATAGTTTTCTTGATTTTGCTGCAAATTCCAGACATTTATTAATACAATTAATTATAAATTAATAAACACTTTATAAATGAAAAAATAATTTAAATATTATTTAAATAATAATTTAAAAAATAATTCTCTTTTTTTCAATACTTAAAGCAATTCTTTGATTAAATACTTGAATAAAAGTTATTATTATATTATATAAAGTGATTTCAAATCTCAACTTTCAATGTGTTCTTGTGTTAACAACAAGTGAATTAAATCTCACATCAATTGATTCGTTATATTTATAGTCGGTTTTGAGAGAGAAATGGTTTTCACCACAAAAGACAAAAAACAAATATATATAAGAAATCGTCTTCAGATGTGATGGTGTAATCACCAGAAGAAAGGGGGAGTCAAAGACAACGCATATAACAGAGACTACAGACGTATAGTCACACGAAACAAATGAATAAAAAAAGTTATTATAAAATATTCAAATTTTTATATAACATTTGACGCATGTTTTTGTGGTTCAATTGTTTTTTACATTAGGAATACATTTATATATATATTTTCATAAAAATATTGTAAAATAAAAGAGAAAACTATAATTTTCCTCATTTTTTCACTCACTCATTCATTTTTTCCTCATCAGCACAGATACATAGCACAGGTACATATAGAGAGAGCACAGGCATAAGCCGCGCGCCAACACAAAACTAACTCTTCTGACGAGTTTCGACTCTGTTATACAAGAACTGAATGATTGGTATATAAAATGAAATCAAAATGCATTGCAAAGCAAAGCAAAGCCCTCAACAAAAAACAAGTCTTTGGTTAAGTATTTGCTGTTATTGAGAGTCACTTAATTGGATAAAAACAATCTTCTATTGAGTAAAATATTTAACAAATTATGTATTGACTAATAATGGTTAGGGGCTGTTAGGGGACTGTTAGGGGGCCGTGTGTATTAAACATGACTCGTGTCATACAAAATAAGAGGATAACTATGCGAATCATATTTATTTTGTTTGGATTTTTCATTGCTTTTCATTGATATCTCACTTTTGGTTCACAAAAAATATTCAAAATAAATGTTTTCAAATCATTTATAGCTTAATATTCATAAAACGTTTCCTAATGTGTGAACACATTTTTTGGCACAAAACCGCTCTAAGGGTTATAAATATTATTTTTTCTCTCACTCTCGAAAATCTGATTAGAAAATGAAAACTTCATACCCTTTTTGTAGTGAAAACTACATTTTCATTCACTATTCCCTTCTGTTTGTGTCAGTAATAAAGCGTTAAATTTGTTGACATAATTAGCTTTAAGTGAAAATGGGTTAACATTTTGAATGCGTTTAAAAATTGTTTAATAATTATTAATAACTTATTAATAATAATAATAATTAAATAAATTTTTTCATATTTTTCTTATTTATTAATTATTGAAAATAAGTATAATTTTCAATTGAAACCAATTCCTTAAAAAGCATAAATATCTGTAAGACCCCCTGTGGTGGTCGATATAGATTCTAGAATCCTACATGAACAAGGACAATTAATACAGACGCAAGTTTTCCTCAAAGACCTTGATATTTGAAAACTTAAGTTTTCATTCATTGATATTTAATTCAGTGAATAATATTAGATTTAATTTGATTTTCACTAAAAAATAGAAATTTTATTAAAACCAATAATTGATTAAAATTTAATTTGAATATTATTTTCTATTATCCGTTAATTATAAATAAATGTCTCTTTGAATATATAATATATTTTGTCCTTTCATTGTATTTACAAATGTGTAAAATATTTTATAAATAAAACTTCTTTTTTTCAGTTTATTTGGATTTCAATTCAAACCGAAAAAATAAATAACTTTTTTTCGAGAATTATCTCTGGATTTAAATTTGTTTGACGCAAACAAAAGACAACTATTAGTTAAACACCAGAAGAGATAAAATTAAATATCGATTCACTATTTTCGACAATTTATCCGAAATCAGATTAAAATAAATTCGGTTTTTATTTTTCAAAAACAACATTACATCAAAAAAAGTCATTTTTCAAAACTGTCATTCAATTTGAAGTTTTGAAATTTAAGTCATTCTGTGATATATTTCTTTTGTTACTTCTTTTTACCCCCAATTCCTGTCCTATTCAGTGATTGCCTTCTCTTTCGGAGTTCAATACTAATCTCAAGTCAAGAATTTTGAGGAAGATTTCAATAAATATTTGATAAAAGCCTTGAATTTAAACAAAAAGGTTTTGCATAACTTAATAGAGAAGTCAACAAAACCAAAAAAAGACATTTTTTTTGTTTAGACTTTATTTCACTTTTAATAATGACATTAAAAGACAACAAAAATCTTTTTCTACGAAAAAGTCATTTAAATATATGAGGATTACGTCTATTATTATGAAATTGTGATGACTTTTATGGCTTTTGTTATATAATGTCAAAAAACAATAACAAAAACACTCTTTGATTGTGTAATCATTGCATATGTCATGTCTTGTATTGGCATTCCTTTGTGGGAATGACTTTTCATGACATTTATCCTCTTAATGAATAGCCGAATAAATCCGCTTTTTATCATTCATTGCATCAAAACTAATGTAAAAAATGAATTTCATTTTGAAAGTACTTTTTAAAACAGTTGGAATGCAATGAAAATGTCGAAAACTTACTAAATATCTGATAAAATGATAGAAATAATGCATTCATAAGTCATTAGGAACTGACTAATACTGCCTTGCTCAATCACATAACTGGTCTCTACTGCAAACCACTGCAAACCAATTGATTCTTTCAGATACAGATTGAGTGCTTTTTTATAATTACTTCAATATTTAAATACTTTCTAATCTTTGCGTTGAGTTCACTGTCTTATTGAGAGAACAGGATGTGTGAAAAGCACTGGTATATTGAAAATAAATTGTCATGAAATCAATAATCGATATATTTATTCATTGCTCTATTATTAACACAAATAACAATTGATTTGAAAACAAATGACAAAATCTATTATTAGGACTGAATATAATAATTAGTTCATTGAGTTAAAGGCGATTACAATGTCTTGAGTGGAATTTCAATGTTTTTCAACCAATTTTATATTTATTTTTCAATATAATAATTATAATGTTTATTAAAATGCTGAAAAATTCTCAAAATATACCCTGAAATAAGTGACCCTCAATATATGATCGATTGTCTATCACCGATAAATAGACTATAATTCAATACTCTAATCATAAAAGAAAAGAACTTTAAAAAACTTTCATTAAATGAAATTTGATTTAAATATAATTAAATGAATTATTTTCTCAAAAATAGTTATTTATAATAATATTCCCGAAGAGATAAATATAATGTAAATGTCATTTCATTATCACTTTTGATGAAAAAATCAAAATAACAAAAAATGCAAAAAACAGTTTCATTAAAACCCGTTTAAGTAATTATATAAATATTTTGATAAAAATGATATTTTATGAAAAATAGTGAAGAATTTAAGCAATGATTGAGATTTAATAGCAATTCAGTTATAAATATAATTTATAAAAACGTTTATTAATTAATTTTATAAATTATTTTTCGTATTTTAAATATTTTATGCTTAAAACAAAAACTCTAAGAATAATTAAATCAGTTTTTAATTCATTAAATAATAATATTTTTAATGAAAAGTAAAATAAAATTAAATGACTATAATTTGAATGTTTTTCTTTCAAATGATATTAATATTGGTTTTGATTACAAAATGTTTTATTAAAATGAGAAAACATTTCAAGAAATCAATTATATGTTGAAAAAAATATAATTGAAATTAAGGTTAAACGAAAGCCTTTGGGTTTCCCTTTGAAACAAAAAAGTGTTTATCATTTCATGTGATATTTTTTTATATATTTTGTATTTTATTTTACTTTTGCATTAGATTTTAATTTTGAAAAATTCTTTTAACATTGAATTTATGTTACAATACATATAATAATTGCAATCAAATCACAATTTTGTCATATATTCATGTGATTAGAGGTTCAGAGAAATGAGAATTTTTTTTCATTTTATATAATATTCAAGAGTTTTCCTTTCCTTTGACCTTAAGATACAACAGATTGTTATTATTTGCTAAAAATTAGGGTCAATGTCATCGTTAGGTTAGGGTCTGAGCTCTGCATATATACTACCGACGAAAAAAGACTTAAGTAATTGATATAATAATAAATATATTGTATATAAATGTAAAGAAAAACTAATAATTTGTTTAATTAAATATATTTATATATACTTATATTTGAGGAACAATTGAAACATTAATTATTATTAATAATGGATTAAATCTGAGAAATAGGGTTTTATTCGTATTTTCTTCTTTGAAATGCAATGAAATATTGTATGAAATATTGTATACGTTTTTATTGCTATTTTAAAAACTCTTTTCTAAGTCTGTGTGAAATGATTGATAATTAATGTCTATCTCTGACTATATTTTATTCATAATGAGATAAATAATTTATTTTTGATTTTCAATGAATTTCTTAATCGGTATTATATTTGAGAATATGAGAAATCTTATAAATAATAGTCCTATTGTTGACGAAACCCTTTCATCGCTAAACACAAATATAATTAATATTAATATAGCATTTCATTGAAAACTATGAGGCCTTTAAATATGAAAATAAAACACACTATCAATGAATTGGTTAACAATTATTTTGCAAATAATTTATTGTATTTTATTGTTTGCAAAGCACTAGTAATTCATCATTGAATCCAATAATACCTTTCAATTGAGTCAATATTTGTGAAAATTATATTTACAAATATTTTTTAAAGCTTTGTTTGAATTTTTATCCGATTTGATGGCCAAATACAAGCTGTAAAATGTTGTCAGCATTTGAATGGTTTGTATTGAATTTACACTTTTCTAAACAATATTATCCTCTGTTTGTATAACTCATTGCATCTAAAAATATATTTAATTTTAAGACTTTTTTTGTAAAATATGACGAAAACCTTAAATATAAATATGCCGTTAATTGATAAATAAAACTCAAAACCAAACTAATAAAGCATTTAATAAATGGCAAATGATTTGCAAATACGATAAGAATCGGTGATTAATAACCCCATGAATTGAGTACTTTTTGGTATACTCTGTATTACAGACTTAAGAATTCAGGTAAAGTTTACCTATCGGTAAGGATTAGATGACGAGTGTCTTTACCCTCAATATTCATAACTTTTATTTCAAAATCATTTTTATATTAAATGATCTTTTCGTTGAATATTCTCTGCATTTCATATATGCAAACATAAAGTGGTTTATTATAATAATTAATCAAAAAATATCTCAAAATTATTTTAATCCATAAACTAAATGCAATTAATTGTAAATTGTATTTCAAATGCAATTAAAATCATTTGAAATTCAAATGTTTTTAATGAAAAACCATTTTATAAGGAAAGTAACAAAAATAAAAAACAATAATTCTTTGTTATTTTAACTAAACGAAGAATATTCTATTTTTTGTATATTTAAAGATAATTTTCTTTATAATTAAAACCAATTATTAAATTATTAGTTGCCATAAATTATAAACGTGTTTCAAAGCAATAATACGTGAATATAATGAGTGACAAAATTATAAATCAAACGATTAAATGAAACTTTAATAACATATTTGTGAAAATCATTCGACAGTTATAGAGAAATGTCTATTAAATCAAATTTTATTATAAAACGAAATTATGAAATATATACTAAAAGCGGAGAAACCAATGAATTCAGAAAATTATATTACAATTAAATTCGAGTCTCATTTCAGCACATGATTAAGAGTCTCTCTCTCTCTCTCTCTCCCTCTCTCTCTCTCTCTCTCTCTCTCTCTCTCTCTCTCTCTCTTTCTCTCGCCTGATGTGAAAATTCTATGGTTGAATGTCATGAATAATATCGAAACAAAAGAATACTAAAAATATCACATAATATATGAGTTCACAGAATATTTCGCAAAAAAATCCGTCCATTTTTGCATACTTTAAGACTATTATAAGTTATTAACATTTGTAAAATTTCACACAAATGTCAAATAAGATTCAAAATAAGAATTATAATGACATTCAAAATCTCATTCAAAATCACTTTCAAAATCACATTCAAAATCACTTTCAAAATCTCATTCAAAAAGAAAACATAATTCTGTGAGCGTTTTATATGTGTTATTCAATGTGTATAAACAGACTCTAATTAGTCTTCTTCTCATAACTCGTTAATTAGTTTTATTAGAAAAACATTTTATAATAAAATTATTTTTAGATTCAATACATTTTTTTCATGATTTATAGGAAAGTCATATATTAGTGACATTTCATTGACTGACAAACAATGAAATGTTTGCCACAAAAAAAAAATAAAATATCGAAAGTCATTGAAACAAAGTTTAACTTAAAGTGAAGTAAAAAATGAAAAACTATTTTAAAATTCATGAAAATGTCATAAAATGTTAATAAAATTATTTAATATTACAAAAAGTCTATAAAATGAATCTTAAGTTAAAAAATAATTAATTTAAATACAAATTTGAATAAACAAAAACTTACATAAAATTTTAAACGACTTTTTGGTTGTTATTAAAAATGTATAATTATTTGTGTTTTTTTGTATTTTTGTAGAAAGAGTTGCAATACTTTTGTATAGCTATTCGTGAAATGGGTTTTCATTTGAATATAACGTTCAAAATAAAGTAATTATAGTTTTTAGGAAAACCTATGTTTTTGTATATGGGATTCAAATGGTTCGCACTGTAAGGATTGCCGGCGCCCTCATGTGTCGCAGCTCTCAACTAGTGGCATGTAACCAAGGTGAGCATGTTTCAAATTAACCTACTTTACTTTTGGTGAATTATTTTTCGTTTCGCAAAAATCAATACATAATGTAATATAATGTAAATTTTAATTAAAAAATAAATAAAACTTTCAATTATATTATAAGTCATTTCATTGATTAATAAACAATAAAAATAAAAATAATTTATGAAATATTTTTACTTAATTTTAACCGTAATATAAAATTCTTTACCTAATTATGAAACAATTATTTGTTTTTATTAAAATTATTATTAAATAAAACTTTTATTAAACATTTCATCGATTTATAGATCAGTCATACATTTGATGTCAAAATAGATTTGATTTTAAAAAATATTCTTCAAATAAAATATTTAATTATATTAAATAATAATAAATATATTTTTTAAACGAAATTTCATAACATTTTATGAAAATCATTATTACAGTAAATATAAATAAAAACTGGATTTTTGTTATCCACATATATTCTGAACTTAATTTAATTTTATTTACTTTCCTTTAACTTCTCTCTCTCTCTCTCTCTCTCTCTCTCTCTCTCACTCACTCTCTCTCTCTCTCTCTCTCTCTCTCACTCACTCACTCACTCTCTCCCTCTCTCTCTCACTCTCTCTCTTTCTCTCTCTCTCTCTAAAATTAATGAATAAAGACTTACTTATAATCGGATTCTTTTATTGCAGACATTTTTGCAAAAATTATAATAAACTTAAAAAATAAATATTATTTATTATATTAAAGGAAAACCAAATTTCAATTATATTTAAAACATTTAAAGTCATAAAAATTGTATAAAAATATAATGAAAATATTTATACAATTGAATGAAGAATTGAAAGCGACTAAAAAATCACTAATAAATACAACAAAAATATTTATATTAAAAACATTTAGAATATCAAAAATACGGGTCAATAGAGAGAGAGAAAAATATAACACCAAATAATAGGGGACTGGGAGTCGAACTGCGCTTATTTGAACGTTTAGTCTCAAGTGATTTCGTAGTATTACTTGTCATTTGAAGTCGAGTCGATCTCTTGTTGATATCGTTTTGTTATATAGTCGGCAGCTTTGCTAAAGTGCTGAAGAATGGTATACAAGGACTGCAAGTGTTGCATAAACACTGACATCAATTGGTTGGCCCTGTCCTCGAATGAGACGGGCTCTCCATCTAATGAAATGGACAAACTCGACAAACTTGTCAATGAGGCGAACGTCTCGTCCGACTGCTGTCTATCCCAACGATGACATCCCATCCCATTCATGATATTGTTATTGCAATTATTGCTGCCATTTGTGATCATGTCGTCACCGATGGTCAGTCCGTTGATGAGGTCGTCCTTAACATTGTTAAGCATCGTATAGTACTGGAAGAGATCAGTCTTCGGCGCCATATCGAAGTCGAGTATCTCATTGGACTCGGCGTCGGTCACAACGATGTCTTTGAGCTTCGATGGCACCAAAATCGCCGCATTCATCCTATCGATGGCTTCAGTGAACTTATCCATAGCTTTGTTCGTATAAGTGATGGGCTCTTTGGTGGACGACCGCCGGCGAGACCTCTCTTCGCCTTTGGCATAGATGTCCTCCACTTCCAGTTGGTTGGTGTTTGTGTTCGGCATTTCAGTCAAAATACTATTAAAACAATTATTCAATCAATAGATTCACTGAAAGAGTATTTATTTAGAAAATATATTACAATAAAAACTTGTGAAATAAATAAAACTTTTTTTTCGCATCCAATAATGCGTTCGAGAAATATATTATACACAATAAGACCAATGAAAGTGATATACGATTTATAATATTATTATTAAAAATAATGAAAAATAAAAATCAAAAGTATATTTCATATGACGTGAACGGAGTCGCGAATTATTGTCAATAGTTTTCCTTTTATTTAGAGAAAAATATATTTTAATATTTTTTGTTATTATAACAACACTTGATATCAATATATGTTATTAATTGTTGTAATTATTATTATAAAATCTAATTAATTATACATTCAATGAATTTACGGATAAAACACATCGTGAAAAAGCATGGACTGAATGTGAATGCGATTATTCAATGACATCACAGAGAATAAAGTCGTTTAAAACAAAGGATAATTTAATGGAATATTTGTAATGTTTTTTCTCTAATCTCTTATTGAAGAAAATAGTGAAAAAATTTTCCCAATAATAGTCTGATTAAACGAAGATTTTGTATGGTTTGAAAACCGGTTGAAAAGCTATTTAAAGACATGGCTATTGAATAGATAAGAAGTGTTTATAAATCATCGAAATGTGTTTGAATGTGTGTTTTGGTTGCGAACAAATAATATATATGTTGTGAATATTATTGAACTTTTCAATTCATTTCAATCAGGGTTTGAATGGAAATTTTATTCATAAAAGTCTATTACAGAATCTTCAGCACAAAGTGTTTTTGTAGGCATAGAATATATATGAAATTTGCTTATAAAACAGGTTCAAAGTCAAGGAAAACCACTTTCGCTTTTAACTTAAGGCAAACACAACTTTCCCCATAAGTTATACTCAATTCGTTGTTTATGTTAAACCAATTTTTTCGCAGAGAATTGAGAATCAAATCATTGTTCAAAAGGTTTAATGTCTTATTTGTTTTCATATATTTAAAGGGGTTTTTATTACACAATTCACATGAATAACAGTTTTGTTTCAGAAAATAATTTCCGATTTATTGTAAATAAATTATACATTCATTGATTGAATTCAAAGTAAATGTTTATCAAAAAAATTGTTTAATCTTTTAAAGAATCCAAACATTTTTTGAAGGATTTTTTGTGTAAAATTAAGAGGAAATTAAAAAACTTTTCCATAAGTTAGTTAAACCACAATTTTTTAATAGCTATTTGTCCTCATTTTTTGGACAGGCATTTGATTGACTCGATATCTATCGGAATGTTTTAACATTTATTTTTCACACTTTTTATTCATTCATTACTATTGCTATAAATTCTTGATTTTTAAAAATATTTTATTTTTCATTCATTGAATAAAAACTAAACATTTGTTTCATTAATGTTTCAAAAAAGACTTTGAAATGTAATAAAGTATTCAAAAAATAACAAAAATATTTCAATAGTTTTTAGTCATAAAAGTTCTTCAATTTTTTTCACCTCATTCTAGAAATTCTCTTCAATACAGTTCAGACCCCATGTTATTCACGATTATATCAATCATAAAAATATAATTATAATTGCTTTCAAGTATTTGGAAAAACCGTATCTTTTGGGCCACTATTTTGAAGGTTAAAGTTTGGTTAGGTTTTGATATTAGCAAACGTTTGTCATATTTTATGTTCAAAACCTCTTTTGACAATTTTTGTAACAATATAATGAAATAAGTTTTTATTAAAAAAAGTAATTAAAAGGTTATAATAGATTTAAATTGATTTTGACGCCAAAAGCAGTTTCATTGATATCAATCATATCAATGATAATCACATTATTGAATAACTTTCTCTTTTGTGTTTATGTTAAATATTTGACACGATTTTTAAGCAAAAATAAAATCTTTTTTCTTTAATTACTGTTAATAAACATAAAAAGGTGTATAAAATGTTTAAATTTTTTACTAAAGGCCTTCACATAGGAATCAGTGATTATTTTTTATGATATTTATATAACAAATATAAGTAATAAAATCTTAAACCTATTATACAAATAAAAACAAAAAACTTGAAAACATTGGACTCAATATCATATGTCATATGAGTTGTCATTTTCTGCACAAATCATAAAAAATAAAACTCTTTCTGAGATATAATTTTTAAAAATAATTTAATTAACGATTAATTTAATTAAAATAATTAGAGTTAATAAATAATAATTGATATTTACCTCAAATGGATATTCGTTGTGATTTGAATTCAAAATTTATTTCGCATTTACTATATATAAGTCAAATATAAACACATTTATAGATTAGATTAAATGAATTTTTAAGATAATATTTATTTCGATTTATTTGGTAAATATTTTTTCAAATATAATTGTTTTTGAATTTTATTTTCTCAAAAGTTTTGAAGAATAATTTGAATTACTTTTTCATTTATGTTAAACACAAATAATTTATTTGTTTTTCATTTTCTGAAACAAAGAATATTTTTGTTATTGATCTGAGTTTACATTATTTAAAATATAATAAATGAATCTATTATTCAAATATGAATTCTTTGTAAATGAGTATGACTTCTAAAATAGATAAGAATATTCTAAAATACAGAATATTTTATATGCAAAATATGTTATAATTTTGTATCGATTTTGCATTAAATTTCGATAACTTATGGTTTGAACAGATGTTCACAATTAGTGTTAAAATCAATATTTGTTGCAAAATATTATTCAAATTATTCTTTGTTTGAATTTATTGTTCATATTTTGAATGTTTAGTTAAGAGTAACAAATATAACCCGGAATATAAGTTCAAACATTTTGAATTGAATTCAATTTTCTTCACAAAGACTCACAACAAACTCCCCCTTCAATTGAACAGCTCATTAACGAGGGGAGAGACGAGACACTATCCGTCAGCCTTGAGGTGTTCAGTGTGAGGACAGTATGTATTTAGTGGAAAATGCATTGAACAAGGTCATTATGGAACAGCAAAATGAACTCCAAATATAAACATTAATTCATTAGAATTTGAAATAAAAGTTTTTGTTTAAATAATGCAAAAAGCAATTGATCTCTACTTCTTGAGACTGAGCCCACCCTCGCGTGGAGTTCTCATGACATTAAAGCACTTGAATCTCGGCGTTAATGTCATTGAAGTTGATTTGCGAAACGGAAAACATTTGACACAAGAATATACAAAGGTTTGCAAATAAATAGTCAAATACAACCCTTATATAACCCCTGTATAACACCTAAATAACCTTGCACATTTGACATTCAGATCAACCCCCTGCAAAAAGTGCCTGCAATTCATGACAACGGATTCTTTCACTTCGAGAGCCGGGCTATAATGCAATACCTGTGCAACAAATACGCGCCGAACGGTTCACTATATCCGAGTGATATCCAAAAAAGGGCTGTCGTCGACCGACTCCTCTATTGGGACACATTCTACTACCAATCGCTCCGGGAGGCACTGGTATACATATTCACATAATTGTTGTTTCGAGAATTAATTTTGACATCAGTTGCTTAAAGTGATCCGAGACATAGATCCGACGCCTTTCCAAATGGCAAACTATAGGAACACAATGAGATTAATGGAGTCTATGATCGCTGGCAACAGATATGTTGCGGGCAATGACCTGACCATAGCTGACATATCACTGTTGGCCACGACTACCGTCTCCTATATCAATGACTTTCAAGACGTGAATCAATTGCCAAACTTGAAGGCATGGTATGAACGGCTGAAAAAAGAGCTGCCATATTATGATGAAGTGAACGGAGAGGTATCGAAACTGTTCAAAGAGTTGATGGACAGTAAGAAATCGTTTTATCATTTCAATAAAGAGGGGTTTATTCAAAAATAAAACATTTTGTCATTAAATAGTGAATTGTATTTCACTTTTGGTTATTGTTTTGTCATTTAAAATGTTGTCAAAAATATACTTAAATTAAACTTCAATTTATTTTGTTTTAATTCATATAATGTTTTCATTTAATTGTAATGAAATTAATGTAATGTTATTAACGTTAGAATCCGTTACAATGCAAAGGGATGTCATGTCTAATGAATACAGAATTTATTTTTTTAAAAAGTATTTACAATATATTACATAATCTGCGGCCAGTTGTAAACGGGTTATTCAAACCGAAGTGCAAGTCATTTATGATATAAAACATTGTTTTATAGTGTCATCAAATTGTAAAATACAGAAGTCATAGCTCTATAGCAATTGCATATAACACAAAAAAAAATTTATTACAAAATTCAAATAAATTTATTCATAACAAATGCAACTAAAGTGACATTCAAATCACAATTGATATTATTTTCATTAATCGCATCCAAATTGCATTCAAATTGCAAAAAGTTTTAGCAATCGTTTGACGCATGCGTTCAACACAGAGCTAAAAGTCTACCAAATGTTTATGCAATACATTTTAGTACAGAATTTTAGTGCAAAAATGTCTTCATTGAATGCAATATCTAATCAAAGGCTTTATAACATATAATACAGAATAATTAAAAAGGAAACCTTTGATTGGATTTTAGTGCTTTAGTGACGAATAGAAGTGACAAATAGTATAAATAGACAGACATTCACAAAATCATTCATAAATTCTGTCAATTCTTTTGAAAGTTTTTCATTAAAATTCAAATACAATGGCAATTGATCTGTACTATGCAACCCTGTCACCCCCCTGTAGGTCAGTGCTCATGACCATCAAGCAATTGGGTCTGGATGCTAACATCATAGAGACCAATGTCCATGGAGGGGCGAATAAGACACCGGAGTATCTGAAGGTATGATTGAAAAAAGACTTGAGTTTTAAAACTCTTGTAATAAATTCATAACTCAATTGATGGACAGATGAATCCACAACACACTGTCCCCACAATAGTGGACAATGGGTTTTCTCTTTGGGAGAGTCGGGCTATAATGCAGTACTTGGTCAGTAAGTATGCACCCAAGAGTGCTCTATATCCGACTGACCTCAAGAAGAGGGCAGTTGTGGACCGACTGATGTACTACGACATGAGTATCTCTTATGCCATTCGTGACGCGATTGTGAGTATTATTTTGGATATTAGTTTTGATTTGAAATTAATGAATCTCTCAACTGGATAAAGATCACCAAGGTGTTCCATGGTAAAGAACCTTCAGAATTTGCGATCAAGAACTTGGACAACAATTTGTCGATTTTGGACACATTTATTGGCGATAATAAATACGTGGCCGGAAATGACCTCACGATCGCTGACCTCTCATATATGGCAACCCTTTCCATACTTGCGATCAATGATTACAAAGATCTGGAAAAGTACTCAAATGTCAAGAGTTGGTACTTTAGACTTCAAAAGGAACTGCCTTATTATGATGAAGTGAATGGAAAAGTTCCCGAACTTTTCAAAGAAATATTGGAAAAACATAAGAAAGATAACAAAAAATAACTTTAATATCAATGAAAATATTATTTAATTTGTGATTAAATTTCACACAATTATATAATTATATAATAATCACAAATATTACGAAAACGACTTTATTATAAAAATTATATTATTTTCAGATTTTAATCAATAAAAATATATTTTACATTTGCATTGAATTTTATAGTTATGATAATGCCCTTGGTGCTCTTACTATTCTTATTTATCAATTCAATTAGTGACCAAAAAGTATTTTATTGTATATTCATTTCATTCAATAAACAGATAATTGTTTTATTGTTTAATTATATCTTAATTATTGTTCAACACTTTTAGTCAAAACATTAACGTTTTCGCCATAACGTCTAAATCCAAGGTCAGACCAAATGATAACATAATATAAGGTAACAAATAGTGCATAATTTTAGTGCAATTTATCTGTAATTCAAATCAAATTTCAGTTATTAATAAATGGTTTTCATTAATGAAGTCTTTAATCGTTTGCAACAAATATGTTAAAAACATTTGAATTTAAAACATTTGAATTAAAAGTATTAAAAATATTTTAATTTTGTTATTCATTGAAAGAATTGCAAAAAATTGATATAATGTCAACTAATCTATACATTATTGTTAGTGTTGTTTGAATTGAATTGATCAAGGTTTAGTTGGAAGGATATCTAGAGATAAGGCGGTCAAGAATTTTCAAAACAATTCAATGGTTTTGAACACATTATTATTGGGATTATTAAATATATTGCGGGGAAAGACCTCATTATAGCTGACCTCTCATTCTTGGCTACATTTCCTCATTGATTGTCAATGAATATAAAGTTTTTCAAAACTATCCAAACATTAAGTTTTGGTTTTCTAAATTACAAAACGAACTGTCCTATCATGATTACGAAGCTGTAAATTAAACACAAGAAATAAAACATAATTTCTTAATGAAATATATTTTATAAAAATTATTGAATATTATATACAATGAAAAAAGTTATTAAAAAATATTATTAATGACTAATTTGTAAATCAATTCACAGATGGTATTCAAAGCCAATTCAACTGAATTTATATTGAATTTCATATTATTTTTCAATTTGTTTCAAATATTTAACTTTAATGTTTTAATTGAAATATATTTTGATTTTAAACATTAATTTTAATGAAAAAGTAATAATAACTGAAATGTTGAGAACAACTCAATTAGAGTGCATTCAGTGCGATGAGTGCAAAGTGATGTCAGCAAAGCCAACATTACAGTAATGTTTTGAAATTATACCATCACTATAGAGATGACAGCTTTGCTGTAATACACAAATGAGTGCAAATGTTCACATTTAAATGCAATGCCAATCATAGGCTTTATATACGGAAGAATTAATGTAAGAAAATCATTGATTGGACTATTTCTTAGGTAAAATCGACCGGTGTTTTGACAGGTATAAATAGAAGAGGCATTCAGTAAAAAAATTCATAAATTCTGTCAATTCTTTGGAAAGTTTTTCATTAAAATTCAAATATAATGGCAATTGATCTGTACTTCTCAACTATGTCGCCCCCCTCCCGGGCCGTTCTCATGACCCTCAAGCATTTGGGTCTGGATGTGAACATCATATCTACCAATGTCTTTGGAGGGGATAGTATGACACCGGAGTATCTGAAGGTATGACTGAATCAAAGACTAATGGTTTTAAAATTCTTGTAAAATATCCGTAACTCTATTGATGGACAGATGAATCCACAGCACACTATCCCCACAATAGTGGACAACGGATATGCTCTTTGGGAGAGTCGGGCTATAATGCAGTACTTGGCCAGTAAGTATGCACCCAATAGTTCTCTATATCCGACTGACCTCAAGAAGAGGGCAGTTGTGGACCGACTGATGTACTACGACATGAGTGTCTATTATGCCATTCGTGACGCGATTGTGAGTAATGTTTTGGACATTAGTTTTGAGTTTAAATTAATGATTATCTGAACTGAATAAAGATAACCAAGGTGATGCAAGGCATAGAACCTACAGAATTTGCGATCAAGAACTTGGACAACAATTTATCGATTTTGGACACATTTATTGGCGATAATAAATACGTGGCCGGAAATGACCTCACGATCGCTGACCTCTCATATATGGCAACCCTTTCAGTGTTTGCGATCAATGATTACAAAGATCTGGAAAAGTACTCAAATGTCAAGAGTTGGTTCCATAGACTTCAAAAGGAACTGCCTTATTATGATGAAGTCAATGGAAAAGTTCCCGAACTTTTCAAAGCATTTGAGGAAAAACGAAAGAAATAATCACTAAAAATGACTTTAATATCAATGAAAATATTTTTAATATTTAATTTGTAATTAGATTTCACACAAATATAACATAGTCTCAAACATAGCAAAAATGACTTTATTGTAAAAATTATATTATTTTCTGATTTTATTCAATAAAAAGCACTGTATTTAGTAATTTGAATTTAATTTGGTTTTACTGTTATAATAATGCCCTTGGTGCTCTTACTATTCTTACTTATCATTACAATTAGTGACCAAAAAGTATTTTAATAAATATTTTTTTCATCCAATAAACAGATAATCGTTTTATTGTCTAATTATCTCTTAATTATTGTTCAACACTTTTAGTCGAAAGCATTAATTATGTTTTTCGAGAGAAATCTATTCGACATAACGCTTAAATCCAAGGTCAGACCAAACGATAACATGAGGCAACAAATAGTGCATAATTTTAGTGCAAATTATCTGTAATTAAAATCAAATTTCAGGCACAAAGTAATTAATTATGACATCAAATCCGTTTGAATTCATATCATTTGAATGAAAAGTATTCATAAATTAAGTTAAAAGAATTTATACAAAGGTATTCACAAACGCATTGTATTCAATGAAGTGAATTCTTATCGCAAAAAATTGTTTTCAAAAGTCGATAACAGTTTTTCGATAGCTATTTAAGTAAATACAAAACTCACGAAAAGTTCATTTTCAACAGTTTTTGTCAAAACGTTGTTTTTATTAAACGAAAGTATAATTCATTTATAGCTATGACTATTGAACTCTATTACCTGAATCTAAGCCCTCCCTGTCGTGCTGTCCTCATGACAGCCAAACACCTGGCCATACCTGTCCACATCAAGAACATCGATCTGGCAAAGGGTGAACAGATGACCCCTGAATACTTAAAGGTTGTATTTCTTCAAGTTTTTGAAAAATAATTTCTTTTTTTCATTATTTGAATATCTATTCTACAGATCAATCCCACCCATACAGTGCCGTCAATAGTGGACGGGGATCTCACACTATGGGAGAGTCGAGCCATAATGCAATACCTGTGCAACAAATACGCTCCCGATTCGAGTCTGTACCCCAAAGACCCGAATAGGAGGGCATTAGTGGACCGTTGGCTCAACACCGACTCGTCTTACTTCAAGGCCAACATAAATGCTCTCGTAATTCATATTTGATTTTATGTGTGATTTGTACTCAATTTTCATTACAAACCCTTCAGGTGGTAAGGATCGTAAAGGGTATCGAACCGACGGAGCGAGATATCGATGACTACAAGAGCTCATTGATATTAATGGACACTTTGATCGGCT
>JAQIXR010000664.1:0-21899 GCA_034700825.1 Quadroppia sp. Gr-Ori-00064 | reverse complement strand
CATAGGGTGCTAATGTTAAATTGCAATTTCCCATAGGGTGCTAATGTTAAATTGCAATTCGCATAGGGTGCTAATGTAAAATTGCAATTCGCATAGGGTGCTAATGTAAAATTGCAATTTCCCATAGGATGCTAATGTTAAATTGCAATTCGCATAGGGTGCTAATGTTAAATTGCAATTTCCCAAATTTTACAAATTCTTAAATATAACTATTCAATTAGGCGGAAAATGCCATTATATTAGTGTTTGACTAATCCTGGTTTAAAATGTTTTTATTGTTTATTTAAAACTCGAATTAAATATAATTCAAAATCTATTAAACTTTTTCTTCGATTGAAAAAAGTTTTGAATAAAAAAATGTTTTAATTATTAATAGATTTGAAGTTTAATAAACTTTTTGTTAACATATGTTTATCTCTCTATTCGAAAGTCTGTTCAATATTTAGCACAAAAACTAATGAATTTATTTAAACATATTTGAAGTTAATTATCAAAAAATCTGCAAACGTTTGAATCACTTTGAGTTCATTTTTGATAAGAGTTTCAAACGTTGTTATTGTCTATTGAACTGCATTTGGATTACCAATAGATTCACATAAAGTGTTATTTTAAAGGCATGTGTGAAGTGCTGTCACTCACAGACGCATAGCATATGTGAGTCACACAAAGGGCTCAACACTTACTGCAAATAGAGTTACGTTGTCTTTGGTTTGGTTTGTCTTCATATCATATCACAAACAAATCCATCACTTCATTCATATTGCAGTGAATTGTCTTCAATTGGTTCAGTCATTGAAGACAGTGAGAGAGTGGAGGACATGTCGGCCCCGAAGACCTATCGGTTCACAGTTGAGATGACATGTGATGGTTGTGTGACAGCCGTCAAGAAGTGTTTGGCGAAGGCTTTTGGCGACCAATTGGTGTCAGTGGACACCGATCTCACCACCAAATCAGTGGTCGTCGTCATCGACAACAGTCGACAACAGTTCACATACGAAGAAGTCTTCACTGCCATCAAAAAGTGCGGAAAAGATGTCCAAAAAGTGGATTGAATTTTAAAAAAGTTTTGTTTTGTTTTCAAATAAATCTCTTTTTTAATTAAATTTATTTTATTTTAAATAACTTTAAAAATATTTTTTATTAAACATTTAAATCATATTTTAATTCATTTATAATTTTGAATCAATTTTTAAAATGTTTTTAATTATTAATATTTTTATTTAATTAAATATTTAATTGATTTTCAATTGAATTGATAGTCAAAAAAAAGTCATATTTTATGCCTTTTTTATCCATAAAATGGTATGACTTTTGCTGTGATATTCAGGCCTTGGGTGTCGTCTCGTTGTGCACCGGTATCTCCTTGGGCTGTGGGGGTGGTATGGCCTCAGCCAGTGTTATGGGAATTGTTCTCTCGCCGTCTTTAGCCTCGGCTTGTTTTTTAGGTGCCTTTCATTTGAATTTGAATTTTATATTTGAAACAAAACTATAGGAAATGTCACCTGAATTGTGAGAATCCCTTCTGGACTCAGGGATGAGCTGACAGTCAAGGGGTCGGTATCTGATGGCAGTAAATACTTGCGAGAGAACTGTCGCGAAACGAACCCGAATTCGTCGGCTCTGTCCTCGTGTTTGGCGGTCACCACAACTGTATTGTCCACTGTCTTCACTGATATCTCTTCAGGTGTAAAGTGGGAGACATCGACCATCACCTGAAACTTGTCCGATGACACCAACTCTTGGCTTTTGGGCACTCCTGTCATCTGAGGACTCAATTGTCCACTCAATTGACGGCTGAAATCAATTCATGAATTGATTTCTCATTTTATTGTCGTTTTTGAGAATCAAAAACAATTATATTCTTTGATTACCTGAAATGAGGTCTTCGTCTCACATAATAGTTGGGCGTTAGTGTCATCGGCGCAAAGAAGTCCTCATCAGTCAAATTGGATCCGAAGTGCGATTCAAACACTCGAGATGTGTCCAAATCCCACCACCGATGGTCCGGACGGTTGAAGAATGGCATTAAATGGCGAGACATTGGTTTGGATTATAATCTTATGTTACGATCGACTGAACACAAGAATCAACTCAACCCTAATCTCGATATCCTTTTATAGATAGTTATGTAAGGAAAGGCTGATCCTATGCATCACATTCTATTCCTGGCCTGTGGTTAAGGGGGGAAAGCAGTCAATAATATTCTAACATTTGATGACATTTTTTACAAAACAAAAATTGAATATATTTTTAAAAAATGAAATTTTTATTTTGATTTGATTTTGATTTGTTGTCATCTCTTCTAAAGGCATATAAAGCAAGGAATGGTATGAAAGAGAGGGCCAGCCTTTGGGTCTTATATAAGCATAACTTAAAGAATATTTTTGTATATAATTATGTGTTTCTTAACACTCAAAATAGATTAATAGACAGTGAACTCAAACACACGAATCCAGTGATTGACGAATAGTTTTTCGTTTTAGATTTTTATTACTTATTTCAAAGTTTTTTATTTTTCTTTATTTACAACAAATATTTTAAGCGTTAAAAGCATTTCATATAAAAAAGAATAAAAAATATAATAATATATTGGAATCGCTTCGAGAAATCTATTTAATGGTTAGCTTTGTTTCTAATGTATTAATGAAATTAATGTTTGAATATTTGACTAAAATTTTTAATGATTTAAATGAGTATTAAATCTATGGGAAGGCATGGAATGAGCCATTCATTTGAAGACAGATACTCTCATATCTCCGAAATCCATATTCAGAAAAAATATCGAAGACTTTCGATGGTTGTCGACAGACATCATATTCTTATGGCCGACCACTGAATGCCAGTGTGGACCAAACCTATCGTTAAGCACTTCACTCAATTGGTCGCTCAATTCGTCCAAACTTTTGGCATTCCTCACGACTCTTGTCGTCATCTTTTGGATCTCTTGTTTCATATCAGTGCTCATCAATGAATCGATTATTTTTGGCGTCAATTTCTGAGCTCTTTTCATCAAATTCAATGACTTCTCCGACAACTCATTGCCTTTCATGAGACCAAAGATCGAAACCAATACTTGTTTTTTGTCATTCTTCACATTAGTCATATTGACACTCAATTGCATGACAACAGCTCCCGAGGCTTTGCTCAAAGACTGTTCCACAACAGGTCTCGACGACAAAATAACATTACTTCTAAGATCTAATTCTCGGTCCAATTCTTTGCGAATACATTCAACAAAATCTGTAGTTTTGTTAGTGTTTTGCAAGACTTCAGTCACTATTTCTATGGCTTTATCTCGTTGTCGACCACTAAGACCTGTTCGGTCATAAAATAAAAATAATATTTAAATTTTGTTTGCATTTGATCTGAAATGTGAATGATTTGATGAATATTCAAAATATAAATAAATATTCAAATGATTGCTAAAAGTCAATAACATTATAGAGAATTGCATTTCATAACCCATTTCTATGACATGACATTTGATATGACAATTGAAATCAATTACTTTTGTCGTCAATTCTTATAATAAATTTGATTTTAAATACTTTTAAGCAATTAATTAACGCTTTTTGGGTCAGCACTGAAACGAAATTGAAAGCTAAACGATATATACTTCACAACTTGATCTGGATATACATTATCTCAACTTCTAATCCGGGCTATAATTAGAATATATTTCCAAGTTTTAAAGTGTTTTCAAATATTTTTAATGATATGAATTAAAAGTGAATTTCATGTCTGAAACGAATTACACAAACCATTAGAGAAATTGATGATCGGTTTCGATGTCTCAGTCGTCTGTTTCGTCTGTTTCGCACTCTTTAAGACATTGTTTTTTGATGTCTTAATCTTTTTGAAAGATTTCAGACTTCGCGTCGATTTAGTAGTCTTTGAATTTGTTGTTAAAATTAAACTTTTCGGAGATTTCACTAACTTTTCAGATAATGAACTGTTTTTCTTAACACTTTGTATTGAATTTGACTTCTTTTTGATCTTTTCTTTGCATTGAATACAACTTAAGACACAAAACACAAACAAAATAATAAAAATTGAATACTTGTTAATAAACCACATCTTAATGGGAAATGCTTTGGATTACATGAGTCGAGGAGAGGCTGTTGTACTTTAAGGCCGTCTGATCCGGAATGAGGACTAACTCTCACTACCTGTGCTATTATCAGTATATGCCTATCCCGTCTTAGCCTATGGCTCTGTTTCTAAACATAGTCTCGAATAAAAATTTTCAAAATTCAAATTAAAATACATTTTCGCCAAACATTGAATGAAATACTCTGTGAACGTATAGTAAAACCTATTGCGAGAAAAAAAACACATTTTTAGGTCAGAACGAAAAACAAGTTATTCGTCAACTCCTTCACCAACTCATCCCTTTATAGACAGGATTTTATAAATTGATTATATATTTAAATAAAGTTATTATTCTATGAATACTATCAAAGACATTACATAACAGTAAATAATAAACAATTTATTTGTGATTTTTTGATGTTTTATTCAAATCAATTCATTGCTATTATCTATGAATACAAATATAATAAATAATTAACTGTATATCAAATCTTTGATGATTTTATTGACATATATTTGCTATCTTTTTATAGAAAATTATTTACTAAAAAATGAGAAATAAATGCTTTTTTAATACAATAAAGTTCTCAAACAAATAGCGATAAAAATGAATACAAATTTGTAAAAATACATTCAATTTAGGAAAAAAATATATCCATTGAATGCACGCAAAAAAGTTTATAAATAAAAGATTTTCGCACATCTATTCACCCATTCATCCATTCATTATATTTCGTGAATTCAAAAAATTATTTTTGAATACAATATAAAAATCATAAAAATATAAGAAATATAGTCATCAAAAATAGGTCTTCAATTCATTACATATTATCTATGTTTTGCATTAAAATGTTTTCGATTTAATGTATGAATTGAAAAATAATAATTTCATGACAGGGAAGAGAATGTGAAATCAATTGGTATTTAATTAATTGATAATTGCTTTTCAAACACAAGAAATCAAGAATTCAAAATCGATTACATTATTTCTCCTATAATTGACTCAAAATATATTGTTTTCAGTTATTCAACCATTGATTTCATGTCTTTGATTGCAATTAAATAACCAAGTCTTGAATATCGCAATTCATTGAACACTTTTTGGGATTGTTTTGCATTCATATCATTTTCATCACTAAATTAATGGGAATTTCATTTCAATCTTAACCTATATTTTGAAAATCAATTTTAATGCAAACATTTTGTGAAAATAATTTTAAAAATTTTCTTATAAATAGTTATTTCAATCAAAGATTTCTAAGAAGTTATGCAAAACTTTACTTTCAATTGAGAATTATTTTGAATTTTATTGAATAAATGCTTAAAATATATTAGTTATAAAAGTTATTTTTGACTTTAATTATCATAAAGTTTTATATAATAAACATTAAGTGAAATAAAATGTTTTTCAATGATTTTCAATGAATTCAAACATTGATTCCTAATATAAATACCGTCTTTTGAAAGGAAAATATGAAAAATAAGTCAATTATTGTAACAAAAATGTATTGAAAGCATAGAAAGCATTGATTGAAAGCATTGATTGAAAGCATTGAAAGCATTGATAAAAATATTTGAAATTAATAATGAATTTGTTTTAAAACTATTTGTCATTTAATGATGTCTTCAGTCATAAAGTTGTTGTTGTCTTTGGTTTTGATTAAAGAGTTTATTGTCTGTAAAGACATTTGTGAACAAAACAGAGCCAAATATGTCTTGAGATCACATGAGAGTGAGTCAGAGACCTTCGATGAAGACAATAGGTTTGGCAATAATTTGCAGACGTTTTACAAGAATGTCAGCAATACTTCTGACAACGAAACCACTGATGAAAACAATGATACTATCGATAGTAAGCCCGAAAGAAGTCGTGGAATCAGTTCATTGACCACTGAATTGAGACCTAAATCAAAACTGAAGAGAAGTCGAAGAAGGAATAGAAAGAGAAAAGACATTACTTTAGTGGTGCTGAAGATGAATGTCTTGATTGGCATTCAGTACAAAGATTTAGACAAAAGATTAATTGAGACACGAATTCGGTTTCAGAAGAACTCATTGTTTTCTTGCGATGGGTTTTGTCGAAAACAAGCCATTGATATGAATTGGTCCGAAGATGGCATCGATTTAAGCATGTCTTTAATAGATGTCAAAAACAAGACTTCAATCCATTTTCATGTGTTGTTCAACACATTTGTAATGAAGAGAAGCAAAGAATTCATAAATTTTGGTAAATTTAATGCAAAACTAATTGACAATACATTTGACGTGTGTTTCAAACTCGGAGAACATCCGAACAGCCATTCCTTTTGGTGTCCTTTCAGACAAGTCTTCGAGTTTTTGAATGAAGACAAACAATGTTTCATATATTTGGAGATCTCTGACCTCTTTGTGGACTCTTATCCCGAAGACAAACACTCGAACCGAACCGTTAAACCACTTTACCATTGCTTGGACCAAATGTCCGATCGTTTGGTCGACTTTTCCCATCGATTCACACCATTGAGGTCTTTGAGCCTAAGATCAAACCATAGTCTGAGAACTCATGTCTGGATTGTTGTCTTGATTTCGATAATTGTTGTCATTTTGTTAACGTTTTATTTATTTGTAACCATTTTATGCAAAACTCTTTTTGATTCAAAGAATTACAATTGAATTGAATTTAATAATTATTTTTATCCTCCGATCGATTCCAATGGGAGTCCACAGCAAAGGGTAGACCAAATGATAAGATATTGTTCACAATTGCAGATAATATCAAAAAGTTCTTAAAGGGTTTGATTGTCTTATGATTACTTTGATTGATCCCATCTTTGATTGATGCCATCAATCAAAAGAAAAGATAAAATTAATTCATATTTAATGTCAAACTTATTATAAAATGATTTTCATTTGTATACAAAATTTCAATATTTTTTACCTTAAAATATCCCTTTTTCATGACCTCTGACCTCAATGTAAATAATTTATGATTTAATCTCAATTAAAAACATGAAAATTATATAACATTTTATAATTAATTGAAATAAAAGTTTAATAAAAAGTTTTGTTTAAAACCCAAACAAAACGTAATTTGTTTTTTGTGTTGAACTCAACGATCAGTCAATGGTTTGATTCAAAACTTCAAACCATTTACTCGTTTTGAGATCAATTGATTCGTTGATAATCGCATCGATGGCTTCACCACTGTTTCCATCGCTGACCCCACGATATATTGATCCCAATTGGTTCCAAGTGGACAGACCTATGGACGAGGAACTGGAGTTGAGTGCTATGGAAAAGGACCACTTGAGCCAACAGTCGGAGATCAGCTCAAGAGACAACGATCTGCTGCCGACGGGTCAGCCCTCGCAGGACTTGGAGGAAGAGGAGGAGGACGACGATGACAATGAAGACGATGACGACGACGACGACAATGAAGACGATGACGACGACGAAGAGATAGAAGTGGATGACATTCACTTCAATCCCGACTCACCCGTCAATAATTCACCACATTTTTGACACCACAACCTCTTCGTCGTTGTCATTGCAGGCGTTGTCCACAACTTGTCTTCAGACAAAACATTCAAATATATGTCAAACTTAAATATAAATAAAATTCATATCTTTATTGCAATTGAATTAACTTTTGGTTAAATTTAAGTAAATTTTGTGTAAAAAATATAAATAAACCAATGATTGGACGGAAGAATGTCTTCGAGTGTTGTCTTTGAGTTCATTCTTCTAAAGGGTTTTCATAGCTTTTGATTAGAGGTTTGATTGAAGTCCAGGTCTTTTGCCACAACTCTTCCTGAAATTGTTTGTTCATAGAGAAAGTGGACGACCTTATGATCGCACAGTCCTCCAGATATTTACCACCAATTCCTTCGAGTTGTGACGAAAGGGTGGCATATATTATAGTTTCCGCCCCTTCTTTGGGTGTCTGAAATGAAGACAACGAATGAATGACATTTGAATGCAAACAATCGATTGTATACTAACTCTGAAGAGGACTTTGGCCAGGGATGGCAAGAGCTTAACCCACCAGACATTCTCGTAGAGTTCGGTTAAGGCCACCCCTGGGTGTAAGGCATTGGCGGTCAGGTATTGACCCATAGATTGATGGCTTTTAAGCCAATCATTGAGACTAAATGTGAACATAATTTGGCATAACTTCGAAGTGGCGTAAGAATGAAAGGGGGAGTACAGGGACAGGGACTGCAAGTCATCCAGGTGTAGGTCACGTGCGAAGTGTGTCGAAGAACTCACATTCACTACACGTGACCGTTGGCCACACCTCAGCGCCGACTCCACCATCGATGGCATCAGTGACCAAACAAGAAGACAATGACCCAAATAGTTGACCTGAAAGTGAGATTCGAAGCCGTCTTCAGTTGTCTTCTTCGGTGCAAACATTATGGCCGCGTTGTTCACCAAATAGTGCAAGTCTTCGACACCAGAAGAATGAAACTTATGGACAAACTGTTGGACAGATTTGAGTGACATTAGGTCTAAGCGCCAGATCTCGAGTTTTCCCATCTTTTCGTTATCACTGTTTTCTTCATTAACTTTGACCAAGATTTTGTTCATCAACTGTTCCACAGTCGAGGGATTGGCGGAACTGGCGATTATGACATGACATCCCTTCTTAAGCAACATAAGTCCGGCCTCAAGACCTATACCACGCGAACCGCCAGTAATTATCGCCACTTTTCCGTCCAAACGCTTCGGTAGGTCTTTGTCGTCAAGTGATAAGTGGCGGACAGTCGACACGACATGATATTTACGATTGAGTTCTTTGAGGACATAAATGGCTCCCAAAATATATAAGTGAATCGCTGTCCACAAGACATAAACCCATTGATGGGCCGAACGGAACAGTTGGTTGATTGGGGTAATCATGTTTGACAGGTCTTCAGCGATGTGTCGACTGATCACAAATGACTCCTTTGACGAAGAAGTGCAGTTAGAACTGGATGTAAGCCATGAGATGACATCTCATCTCAACATCTAATCCACGACAACAACTCTAACCTAAAAAGTGATGAACTTTTGAAACACTTATTGAAAGCATTTGAGTTGAGTTCACATAAAGTATGTCTTTATTAAAGTTTATTTGAAAAAACTTTTTATAAAAACTCTTTATTCTATCGATTGAAAACCGATAGAAAAATGCAAAAAAATAATACAATTTTCGGAAACAAATACAAAATTTAATACAATATTAGAGTTCAATCGGTCGGTCATATTCTTCAGGTGTTCGCTTAGTATCCAAAGAACTGTCCGCTTTTGGGACACGACTTCTCTTTGATTTGTTCTTTGATTTGTTCTTACAATCAGACAAACGACAGATAAAACATAAGCCAAATATAAGGCCAACAATGACTGAAGCGGAGGTAATGGTATAGCTATTGATAATCCAATCCATAAAACAATATCTGATTTGATTCCACATTTGTGTCTCATTTGTCACATCTATTCTATAGTAATCCAGGTCTATGACAAACTCACCCCTTATTTCACGCCTTTCCCCAGAATATACCACATCTTTGATGTTTGTCTTCAACACGTGAGAGCATTCAAGAGCTGATCCCTTCTTAATGTGATTCAACTGATGGTTGGCTGACATTCGCAAACACTTATTGGTTTTAGGTTTGGCTAAACCTTTAGGATTAGGTCCACAGAACTTGTCATAGCAGACATTGAAGCCTTCATTGCATATGATTTCAGTGTATTTGACATTCACTTCAATCGATAAGTCATGGAATATCTCAAAGCCAAAGGAAAGACTCATTTGTCGATCGGAAGTGTTTGTATCAAATCTATAGTAGTGTTGAATGTGTTGTGATTTGGTCTCACATTTCGTAAGCTTTTGGTCCGATGTCTCAGGACTTATGTCTGCAAACGTATAGCCGACAAAAGTCTTGTTAAAAGACCTGACAATAACTGAAGCCTTGAATGCACTCAAAACACACGTCTTATGAGAGTCTCTATCACTTCCGATGTGTTTGTCGACAACCGTTTCGTTGCTTTCATTCAATACTGGATTCAAATTCAAGTAAATTAATACTAATGTTATCACAAATGCCTTAATTATCTTAATTATCATTTTTTAAGTCAAAGTTTTGAATTGTTTTTGAGTTTCGTTGCAAAACATGAGTAAAACAAACAACAAATTGAGGTAAATATCAATCAATGAGTGAATCGATTCTCACATTTCAATCATCTATACATTGATTGAAAACATTATGAAAAAGTTTGCAAACTTTTGCCAAAGGGGTGGTAGACTTGAGGTACCAGTGCTTCAGTGCTGTATTGACGTAATTTTAGGCCAATTTTTAGACATAAATCTAATAGACTTTCATTGGTTTCACTCATTGTAATACAGAGTCACTCACTCTATGTGTGACTCCAATGAGGAACTGATATAAACACCTAATGAACGCATGCGTCGAAAACATGACTAAATTATTGGCAAAATTATGTAAACATTAAACAAGTTTTTGTCATTGAATCCAACATTGAATGCCATTCAGTATTGGTTTGGATCACAATTATGTGTGACTTCACTGTCGCTGATGACAGTGAAGATAATTCATGTCAACCAATGGATCCATTGTCTCGATTCTTATGTCATCCGCAAGTGATGACTAAAAGCCAATTAAGAGATATTTTGCAAAAGGTTTGTCTCTTATGTTATGACAGAGTAATAGCTCTTACGATAATCGATGACAACTTGTCTTCAGCACAAGATAGCACTTCCAGACGAGAATCAATACGAATACTATAATATGATATCGCTATATAACCGCCATTTACTTCCGTCACCGCAAAGACATTACGAGAATAACCGAAAGTCGAGACGACTTCACATCAGACAAACCGATTGCAACAATAGGTCCGCAAATAAGAGAGTGTTTGAAGACATGGATAAAAGTGAAGAAATTTTAATGAAATTAAATACAAATAATAATTATATAAATAGTGATAAAAATGCTAAACAAATGGCAAACAATGAACTCATTAACAATAAAAAGCAAAGAATTTCGTGGCCTTAGAGTCGGTGGAAACGAGTCATCAATTCATGAAATATTGTCAATAATTATGACTTAAAACAAATGTTTTGTTTGTTTCAAATCTTTATATATTTTTTTATTTATAAAATTTATTTTCAAATAAACCCAACGATTGTATAAACAATAAAATCACAAACAATTTGTTTTATTTTGTAATCATTTGTTTGTCTTATTATCAATATTTGTCTCGTCTTTCGTTTGTTCCGATTCTTCGATAATATATTGCAATAGATCTCTAATTGATTCAAATTCTGTCCTATTATTCGACTTCTCTTTCGATGTAAGTCTCGGTAAAAAGTTTCCAACTTTTTGTCGAAATTCTTTCAACTGTTTCGAAGAAAAATAATATTGTTTTATAGGAAAAAAAACTTTTGTTTCAAACAAAACAGACATCTTTGACATCCATAGCCTTCCAGACAGTGAAGCAAAAGAGTCCAAATCCAGTGCAGGCATAAAGTGATCCCCAAAGCAATGCTCTCACGGCTAAAGACCCACCACTTTCGGTGACAATGCCTTTACTCAAAGATAATCCCTATCATTGAGTATTGGAATCAATGTTTGAGTTATGATAACAAGTGGTCAAACATTCTTAGAAGACATACAGTGTGTAAGACTTAATGAGAAGTGATTGAAAAGCAGTTCAAATGAGATTTTAAAGCAAATGACAAACAAAAATGTTTTCATTACTTTATTTTCGCAATTATTTTCGCAAACATTTTAGTCATAAGTTTTCCTCTGAATCAGATCTGATGTTATGATTTGAAAACATTTGTTTGACATTTGATTTCAACGAAATGTGAACTCATTTTTAAACAGCTTTTCATTTATTTAATGAATCATTGATTAAACAAAAAATGTTTGGAAAAAAGTTTTACAAATGAGTGTAAAATGTGTTTATATGCAAACCCTAATCCAGGGTCACATACCTTATCGAAAGCGTTTGTGTCCTTCTTCTTAGCGGTGGCCAAAGCGGTTGAGAAGCCGAAGAGAAGACCCGTTGCAGAAACACATGACATAAACGCTATCTCTATTGGGATTATTGTGGTATCACTTCTTAAGACAATCCATGGTTTGATAAATACCTAAATATTTATTACTTTTCTTTTCACTCATTTTCTATCGACTGACAAATGACCAAAAGTTGACTCCAGGGTGACATCAGTCCAGTTGCCGACACTGTCCTTGGTCATTAAGGGGGCAATTGTTGGCATTCATGTCTCAATCCATTCACATGTAGTCAACAATTGTTTGCCATTATCTCAATAGATGTCATTCATGTGAATCACATTCGCGTTGAATGTTTGCCATCGAATAAATGTAATGACAAATAAAGTTATGTTAAAACCATTCAATGATTTGATAACAATTTTTGTTTCAATAATTCATTGATTTTATTGTTTTTTCAATTGATTATCAAAATTAAGTCCGATTTAATTGCCGTCCAATTGTCAGCCATTCTGTCAATTATGACAATAGAGTCCACTTATGACACATAAATGAGTTGTAAAGTGTGTTAACTTGTATTGAGTTTACGCTAAAGTTAACACATTTTGGTTTCATTGATAGCGAACTTATGGACCCTTTTATCGACTCATTCGGTATATAATAAAAGTATTTAACGATTGTATGAATGAAATGATAAACAGTTTGAGTGTTTGAGTGAAAACAATGACTAAAGAAAAGGTTTTATATTTAAAGTGAAATTTAATTATAAATTAATTTTGATTTCAAAACTAAATGTATTTATACTCAAAAACTTGCCGTAAATGAAGTGATATTTGAATTCATTTTAAAGTGATATATATTTGTATTAAAACTAAAACCTTTTTATTATTTATATTTTGTTTTGGTTTGAATTGAAGACAAAAATGTATTTAATTTAAGAGTATTTTAAATAATTTTATCATTTGTTGAACAAATCAATTGACATCAAATGCAAGACAACATCAGAGACAAGAGTTTAAGACAAAGTGATATTAGTTTCTATTGAGTGATGTCTTCGTCTTCACCACAATCGCAGACATCAATTGAATTGATAACACGTGACTCGAATACAATGGAAGCGCCGAAGATGTCGATGCACTCGTCGACCATTAGTCCGTCGATGTCTGCTGTGGCCAAAGACAAGACCGACAGACATGACGAGCGACAGACAGGATGTGATGGCCAACGGAAGTACCACAAGAAGAAGTGGCATATATTCCCCGGTCGTAATCGTTTCTATTGTGATGGACGGGTAGTTATGGCCAAACAGATATCCGTCTTCTACTTCACCGTCAGCCTCATCATTGTTACCTGTGCTCTGTTCTTCATCTTCGAGTATGTCCTTCCCATTCACTCACAACCCATTGCTAACACATTGTACTCTCTTTGGATCAGTTGTCCATATTTGGCGCGAGAGATCAGTCCAGCGATTCCAGTGGTGGCCGCAATCCTCTTCTTGTTTGTCATGTGCGCCCTATTCAGGACCAGTTTCACAGACCCTGGTATTATACCCCGGGCGACACTAGACGAAGCGCACGACACCGAACGCCAAATAGGTTTATGTCTTTGAATTTGTTTTGTTTGAATCGATTGACTGATTGTGTGTTGTCTTCGACAGAGGTGTCGAATGGGTCGAACTCACCCCAATACAGACCCCCTCCGCGAACTAAAGAGATTCAAATCAATAACCAAACAATTAAATTGAAGTACTGTTTCACGTGTAAGATATTCAGACCTCCCAGAGCTTCCCACTGCAGCCTCTGTGACAATTGCGTCGGTATGTTATCACTGACCACCGATGAGATACAATTGAACTAATGATGGATTTGTTTGGACAGAGCGGTTCGACCATCACTGTCCATGGGTTGGCAACTGTGTTGGGAAACGAAATTATCGTTATTTCTATTTGTTTATCATGTCTTTAGCCCTTCTTTGCATCTTTGTCTTCGCCTGTATTTTAACTCATCTCATATTATGTAAGAATTGGTTTCAATTGGTTTTTGACTTAATTTTGATTTATATTTAGTGTCAAAAAGCCGTCGGTTTTTAGACGCCGTAAAAGACACGCCGGCGAGTGTTGTGGTCGGAATCATATGTTTTTTCAGCGTTTGGTCAATACTAGGTTTGGCCGGTTTTCACACATATTTGACCACTTCCAACCAGACCACCAATGAAGACATTAAGGGCTCCTTTTCCTCCAAACGCAACCATTCTATTAAGAATCCATTTTCTAGGGGATCGGTATATAAGAACTGTTGTGTTGTTCTTTGCGGACCCAATACTCCCAGGTATTAATGGACAGAATATATGACATTTGGTTCGCATTTAACGATTAAAACCATTCTATGTTTAGTCTAATCGATAGCCGATGTCCTATAACTGATGAACAATACCTGTCAGCCCAAAGGGCTCGTGATCTCAGTCGACAACAGTCGACCCAATCCCGAACCAGTCGGGGAGAGATCGGTAGCTCACAAAACGCTTCAACGAGCACACAGCCCAAAACGCCTACCGGTGCCATAGGCTCTAAGTCTATGACTGACCAATACTTGTATCAGCAGCAGATGTATCAGCACCAACATCAACCTCCAGCCCCATACCCGCAGCAGAAGAGGGCATTCAGCCATAATATGGTTCACTCCCATCAACATCCAAATCAAAACCAAGTGATGACATCGAATACCCCAAATATGACGCCCGGCGTTAATGGCAATTACAACTCATTGCCTCGAAATACAGCTCAACAGCACTCACATTATGGTACGACACTTAACACCGTTCTCACTAACACCTGATTATTGTTTTTGAATAAGTTTTCAATTTTTTATAATTTATTTATTTATTGAATACATGTTTTCATTACTTTTCAAATAATAGTCTATTTTTAATTCTATAATATTTTTTGTTTTATTTCTTTTCAAACATTTATTAATAATTCTTTGGTTGCAATCAATTGAACGAACGGTCCTTTTCTGTCATTTTGATTCACTTTGATTTGCATCTCATTTATTGATATGATTTTTGGTTGGTTTTTGGCTTCCAGTCATTCCTTATGTTTCGGTTTACACAAATCCATTCATTCCTTAGATTTAGAATTGCATTAGTTTTGCACTAAAGTAACTGACATACCTTTCCCTATGCGCCACATCTGACTATTCCTCTGTCTCTCTCTTTCTTCCAGTATATCGAAGTACTCTTTCTTCACATCCCTATCGATAATAACATTAATTCCTAACAATTTATTAATTGTAACTCAATTATAGAAACCTTTTTTGTGAGTATTATTTACTCAACAAATTGTTAAACAAATTGTTTGCCAAACTATTAATGAATGTGTGATTGAATTGCCTTTTGATTGACAGGAAATGTGTCTAAACTGAAGCCAAACTACAATACCTTAAGTCGATTGCCATCCTATCAGATAATGAATCAATTGTGCGAATCGTATGACTCAGAGTTTGGTAATAAGACACTCAATAGTATATTAAAGGGCGGATCCGTTTCCCGAAGTCACCACAACATAAGCTTAGTTTCATTCATGAAACAGAGCACAGTTTAGACATACCAGGCCTTGGCCTGGCCTGAGGTCTCGATTATTTATACATTTATTAAGAGAAAAATATATTTAAAAAAAGCAAAACTCGATTTATATTGTGATCGACTATTGATATATTGATTGTAATTACAAACGAAACAAATATTTGTCATCAAATCATTCACTCAATTGTTGTTGTCTTTCATAACAACAAAACAAAACATATTTATTTCTTAACCGACTTTGAGTGCAATCTCTCTTATATTCATTGAATAATTTCTAAATTATTTTTACATTTTTATATTGTTTTTCATTATTTATTCACATTTGAAACCAAAAAAATGAAACTTTAATTCATTTGATTTGTCAGACAATTGTTTGCTCACAAAAGTATTCAATAAGTATTTGTTATTATTGTTTGAGACAATTCTTTACCTCATTCTATGATCTGAATGTAAATGACATTAATATTAATCGAAACCTTCTGTCAGTTTTGAGTAATATTTTATACAATTTGTTTGTTATGTGTTTTTTGTGCTGAAAACAAACAAATATTTGTTGTTCAGACGAGACGTTAAAATATATTAAATATTCGATGAAAACGAAATTCAATGCAAATAAATATTGAGAGAAAAGTTATAAAAAAACTTGTTTTTCCGTAATTTAATCATTTCTGTTGACATTTGTCTCACACGTGAAAACGGTTTAATTTTTTCACAATAATTGACGAAAAGATTATTTGATAAAATTTTTGCCTAAGAATAGATGAAAACGTTTTTTGATATCATTTCTGTGATTAAAGGCATAAATATTTTCTCGATTTAAAGACAAAGTTTTTATTTTAGTAAACACTTTGACCGAAAAATCGATAACAAAACGACAACAAAAAACTAATGCAATTATTATTGATTGAAATGTTTTTTATTTATTTTCAAAATTTAATTATAAACTGAAACATAGATTATATTTCAATCCATTTCCTGAGTTTTGAATTGTTTTTAATGACTATATATTTAGGCATTTATTAATAAATTTTTATAAATTTTGATATTTTAAAAAGATTTGAATTAAAGGGGTTTTAGAACTTTATGTCTCATCAAAAATACCCCTTTGGCGACATATATAATTCTACTCTTATTACATTTACACCTCATGGCGTGGAAAGGGTGTGTTTCACATTATTTCACACATTTTGAACGTGTATTCGAAACACAATTATAAACTTTATTATTTAAAATAGTGCCAAAGGGTGTGAAATGTGAATATTATTAAATCTCATCGAAGAAAATCTAAAAAAATAAGAAATATTGAGTTTTCCCCTTTATTTTTGCCCTTGGTCTCTGCTCCCTGGCTCTCCATCCCTGTGCCGAACGTGTGCTGACAGAGCGATAAAACGTGTGGTAAAGCATAGAAAATATGCGAATGTTTTATAGTCTAACGAATAATACAATTGTATTCACTATAGAATGCATTGACGATTGCATTGAGGATTGCATTCACTCATAAAAAACATTGAATTCGTTGCGCAACTGAACAACGATTACGACATTCGGCAACAAGTCTTAGGATTTTTCAATCGCTTTCAATGCCAGACAATGTTGAGGTATAGTTAATAAATGGCTTTCTGCATACAGACGAGGGAACAGTCGTTTGGAAACACGTATCCATCGCTGGTGTGTACTTTGTTGAGTGAGTGCCAAAACGCTGAAGTTATAACCAATTGACTGAACGTTAGATTCAATACAATTCAAATGCATTAAAAACGTTCACATTTTTGTTGCGATAATTGGTTATCAATTGTTTTAAATAATCGTTTGATTATAAGTCAAATATAAGTCTCACGACTAGTGAAACACTGAATGATAATTGAGTTGTGTTTTTGCTATTCATGTGAATTAAAATCTTTTTTTTTCTGTTATAATAAAAAACTTTTTGAATAACTTTTTTATCAAAATATAATCATTAGTTAAGAATCGGAAATCAATTTTCGAGAAATGGATAACAATTTAGTCAATAGTCGAAGTTTGTCTGAAAGTAACCAATTTGTTGACCAGAATTGGTTCCAACAACACATGCCGTTCAATAAAAAGCTATTTGAAAAGTAAGTAATGTTTGAAACATTTATTTCTCCATAAGTTTTGTGATATTTTTCATCAATCAATGCTATATTCGTTTGAATTATAGTTATGTTCAGAGTTGATGAAAATCGTTGATTTTTTGTCGAGAAAAACATATATTTAGTTTAATGTCTGTCAAAAGTAGAATATTTTTCTCAATTTTCCAGAATTAAGGGTTTATTCCCAAAAATCGAAAGTTAGCTCAATTTTCCCGATTATAGATAAATATTTAATTTTAATGTCGAAACGATTCGAACAAACAATAAGTTGTATTAAATTTGTCTTTTTTATAATTTTTATGTTAATAATTCATTGATGAAAAAATTATTCCAGAATTTAGACATTTTTTACTATAAATTTAGAGAATTTTTAAAAGTTTTTAGTCCAGATTTTAGGCATTTATGTTCTCGATTTTAATCGATTCTTTTCCCGATTTCCTTCATCTCTGGTTATGATTATAAGGCATATAAAGAATATGTGTACAAAAAATGATTCAAAAACACAAACCAATTGTTTTTTAAGGAATTTTCTATAAAAATAAATAATATTTTTCAATAATTCATATCATTTTTTCTCTATTCATGTGATTATATATTTTTTTGATGTCAATTATGAACAGAGATATTAATTATAGAATCAGTGAAACATTCAATGATTTGAACAAATTTTGCAAAATTAGCGAACATTTTACAAATAATCTCAAATTTATATCATATTTTCGTCAATAAAAACCATTAATTTGAAGGCGTTTTTTGAGAAAAATAAAGTTATATTTTAAGTGCAACTAAACTAAACAAAATTATCCAATGCTAACCAAGGTCAATCTGTTATTAAATGTATTGAAGGGGTAATAATAGACAAATTGTCATTATTTTAGACAATTTGGTCAAAATAATAACTCATTCATTGCTTCGACCAATAATTGGATTGATTTTTGAAACTCAAAAATGAATTGAAAAATACTTTCAAAACGAAAGTCGAAATCCATTTCATTATATCCTATTAGTTTGCCATTAAAAACCAATAGGATTTGTCGTCCACACAAATATGTCTTTAAATTCGATGGTCTTTTAGACGATAATAGTCTTAGACAATAGTCTTACGACTGATACGAGTCTCACAATTGGTTTTATATTTATATTTTTGAGATAACACTAAAAGACTCTTTCGATGAGAATATAAACTGAAATGTTTTTAACCGTTTTTATTGTTTATATTAATATTAGTCTAATATTTATTAATATATAATATTCTGTAAATTCTTGTCTTAATTGCAACTCATTCGACGATAAGAGAAACCAATAAAAAACTTTTGATTCGTTAAAATATTTACTCAATTAATAAATATTGATAACTATTGAACTCTTTTTCACAAATACGTTAACAAAATGTAAATATTATTTATACCACTGAAGAGGAAATAAGAATTGGTTTTCTATTTTAAAAAAATTAAATCATTTTTTTTGGTTTGTTTTGATTCAAAACTTTTGAAAATGTTTTTATAGATAATTGTTATGACTTTCAACACAATCACCAGTTGTTGGCATTCGATGGCAATCAATGTTAATATGATATCCAAACCTATGAATACATTTAAGACCTTTGAATGTATTACTGCATTATCACTGGTATTGTCATTGTCTTCGAGTCTATGATTGTATTCAATCAATAAATTATGGACAAAATGACCCAAATTATCAATCAATGAACTTTCTTGTGTCGAAATCACTTATTTGTGTTTTGTTTGATTTTTTTCTCGTTTTATATATTGAAGAAAAAAAAGAAATAAATTTTCATTTACGTATGAAAAGTATTGAGCGATAAAAAAAAGTTAGATTAAATTATCTGAAAAACTGTTTGAGTCGTCGAATGTTCTCCACATTCAGACCACACGTGCCCTCAAATCAAGGCTTCAATAAAATGATAAATTTTTATATTCAAATGCAATAAATATTCACATTCTGTCTAATGTCGGGTTATTCCGGCATTTATTCTTATCAGACATAGTGTGCGTCAAGAGGTTTATAGACAGAGTTTGCCATTTATTAGCATTGCTTGCATTGTAATCAAGTTTTTTATTTGTCTTTTGTTTGATTATTTCCCTTCGCTAACCTCAATCACAATTGCCTTGTTCAATTCAGAATAGCCTCTGAGAAAATTACTACCATATTGGAAAGGGGCCAAAAACCCTATCCCTGCCATCAGGTCTGAGCCAATTATGAATTTTTGTTCAAAACGTTTTATATTATTATTTGTTTGACTCAACAATTGTATGAAAAGTTGGTTTTTGTTTTAGACCTCAATTAATTCAAATACTAAACCCAAACCCAAACACATGTTTAGCAATATTTAGTGAGAAATGATTTTCCTGTTATTTAATCAATACTTTTTATTATTGTTATTGAGTTCAATAGACTTATTAAACGAGTAATTAATTAATACTTTATCTGTTTTTTGTTGTTTAATATCAAAATTGTTTCATAAGTTGTTTTTTATAAATTTTTTTATTTAATTATAACTGAATTTTATAATAAATTTGTCAGAAAACACATAATGAAAGAACTGATAAATAGATACTAAATATAAAAAATGATATCAATTATTGTTAAAAACATTTTAGAAATAAAATAAAACCAAAAGTAATGTTAATTATAAGTGAGTGTAGAAAATGTGATATCTAAACAAGGTCTCGGTCTTCATTCTGGCCTCAAATTAAAAACAATTTACTTATTGTTTGCTCTAATATAATAATAAACAAAAATTACTTAATTTTTAGATCAAATAAACTATAATTTTTGTGTTTTGCGTTTGAAGTGAATTACAGAATATTTGCAAAAAGTTCTTCAAAACAATAATTCCAATCATTTAGAGAATTATTATATAATTCACAAATAATCTGTTATTTGAAACCACTGTACACTCTATGCCATATTCATCTATAATAGTGCCAGTGCTGGACATACACGAAAAATAAATACAATTTTCAGAATATAATTAATGATTTTGTTGTCAAAAAAGTTTTTTCCATTGAATTGCATAACATATAGTTATATAAGTATTATTCAATTCACTCAAAACCATACAATTCTTGACTGATCTCTCATTTTGATTAACAAACATTTATTTCATTATTGTTTTCAATCATAGAATAATTGAGAATATTTTTGCCATTCAAACGAACTTCATATATAAGAAGTTTATACATATTTTCCTCTTTCAAACTTCCCTTCGTTTTCCACTTTATTATAATTTTAGTGCAAAAAAAATCTGAATTTCATTCTCTGTATTGTAGTCGACATTGACTTAAATGTTCTAAAATATAATTTACATAAATTTTATGTCTACTTATTTGAGGTATTAATGCATAAACTATTGAACAAATAACAAGAACCAAAAAAATCAAAATCATTTACAATGAAAGAAAAACTATTAAATAATTTGTTTAATCTGGCATTCGTTCAAGTCTTGTGTCTAACGATGAAAACACGTGCGATAGAGTCTAATGTGTTTTCGCTGTATATGTAATCGTTTGGTAATTTGTGCACAAATATAGTCTTCCACTCATGTAAAGGAAAGTCACTTCCAAGGCTACCAAGGCTTCCAAGTCTGCGATAATTATATATTTTATAATTATTTAAAAAACGGCTCATTTCTGACGAACTCAAAAGTGATTTGAAGGAAATGCTCATATGATTCGTAATACCCCTTTGAGGTGTGATATCAAATATAATTGTTTTATTTCGTGAACAATCTCTTTATCAAAGAATAAAAATTTAATTTAAGGAAAAGAATGTGTTTTTTCGTTCAACTCTTTTATGTTTAATAAAACATATAATCGATTAATGAGTTTTTATATTAAAATAATTTCATATAAATTGTTCACTCTTTCGGTCATTACTTTACATTCACTTTATATGGTTTGGGTTTTAGACATTTGTTGCCATTAATGGTTTGTTGCCTCTATTGGTACAGTATTGTCAATATCGGTCAATACTCTATTGAATTCACTTCTTGTGAATCCGTTTATATCAGACACCAATGAAGACATATTTAATGGTCAAATGATTGCTTAATTTGTGTTTGAGTTCATCGAAACTGTGTTTCCCTAACTATCCC
>JAQIXR010000663.1:0-21911 GCA_034700825.1 Quadroppia sp. Gr-Ori-00064 | reverse complement strand
ATAATATTCATTTCATCTCTAATTAAATCATTAATAAAACAAATATTAATAATGAAAATTAATATCAAATAAAAATCAATTCAATGAGAAGGTTCAGGGTCTCTAAGTTGTTCACATGAGCACCTGTATCTCATATTAAAAGTTTTTACCGGTAATCAAACAAAACTTTGTTCCTCATTATGATTACAGTGAGAGAACCCCTCACCTATTATTAATCTCTTACGACTACTGTATTATAGATTGTGTTAATTATTAATACAAAAACAGATGTATAGAAAAAAGTGAAGAATTTGATAGCAGTTTAAAACACTTGAATATCATAAATAAATTATAAAATATTTGTTTGAAATTTAATGAAAATTTTTCTGAAATTATAACAGAGTTTACATAACTGGGTCTAAATATAATACCTATTCATTACTTGAATATTTAAAGCATAAAAAAATTAATGCTTAAATTGAATAACATTTTTCATTCATTCATATTCTTTGTCAACACTTCATTGTCAACATTCTCTACTTTCGAGCATATTCTCATTCATGGCACCCATAGTTGCACTCATATTATATCACCATTCATTTGCGGGCCTATTATTGAGAAAAGTCCACAAATAGTACTTATATTTGAATTAATTTATTTCGTTATATCGAGTGCTCTATTGGTTATACTCTTATTCATTGGTCAATAGATTGGATGTAATGATAAAAATGTAATAATTCAATGAAAAGAATATTCTTTTCATTGAATTCATTCAAAAATAAAAATTCTTAAAATATTTCCTAATAAATGCTGTCTTAAAGGATGACAATAAAGGTCAAGGGTCACATGTGCCCATACCCTTGACATTTAATTCAGGTTCTTTTTATCTGTTATTAATTACTAAATTCTTGTCTGAAATTGTTATATCTCTAGCATTGGGTCTATTATCATGAAAACAGGTGATAACCCCTTGCCTATGACTTAATCTATAATCACAGCACCTGTATTATGGTTGGGGGTAATTGCAAAGCATAAGAGAAAGACAAATATCTAATAATAAGTACTTGAATTACAGCATAAAAATCATTAAATAAATTTAAACTAATATACTTTTGGTTTCTATAAATTACCATGATGACATCGTGATGACATTCTGATGATATTGTGATCAAAATAACAACAAAAATATTTATTTAATAAAAGTGAAGAAAATGTCACTAAAATTGAGACAATATTGGGATAAATATTTGTATACATTATGTATGCTTTTAATACAAATACATTACGTGAGTATTGAATGACTATTAAGACATAACACAATCAATGAGTGATTCGTGTCTTCAACACTGAAGGGCATTATCAACAATCTGTACGCGCCGGCAATGGTCGACATTAAGTACATGTTGCACAAGCCTATGGATGTCATAGCATATTTGAATACATTCAAAAGTCTTGGCTTTTTGGTGGGATCGTTAGGTTTGTCACTTTCTTGCATATGTGCTTGGTCACATACTGTACAACATACAGTTTAACTGACCATGGTCACGCTTTGTCTTACAGTTGGCTTTCTATACGTATTCATCAACAGACAAATGGCACTAATAGTAGGGGTTGTAATGATGGGTATATTCATAGCATTAGTGCCCTTCACGACACAGTTGTGGCAGTTATATCTGTGCGCATTCCTATCACAGTCGGGCGCCGGTGTATTCGACGGTGGACACACCGTATGGCTGTTAGAGATGTGGCAAACAAACAGTGCACCTATACTACAACTGGCCCGGGCGTGCACCGGCTTGGGTGGTATTCTGTCCCCAATGCTGAACCGACCCTTCATTTTGGGCAAACTGTCTGTCAATAACACGACGGGAAAGTATGCACATAAGACAGAAGACGAGGCCATCGATGAGTATAACAATCAAATAGAGAGACGATCACACCTGAAGTGGCCGTTCCTGATCGGGGGTGGACTGGCTCTGATAGGTATTCATATTTGAGAATTTCATTCTTAATATAATATATAATACTTTATGTCAAAAATTTTTCATTTTTTTCAGTGCCTGTAATTCTTCTCTTAATGTTCTTTATAAAAAGATATAAAATCCCTGTAAAGAATACTCCCTCAAACGAGCACCGGGACAGTAAAGGCTCTCTTTCACAATCGACTCAAGAATTTAATATAAAAAACTCATATCAAGAAAAGTGTCCAAAACTGAGACTCTTATACATAGGTCTGATGTCTACGAGTTTGACATTTTTTGTAGGCTTAGAGTCGTTACACATATTCTTCAGTTCCACATACTATCAATACCTACCCATTCATCTATCGGCGCAGAGATCAGCGGACATACTGTCCGTATTAATGCTCACATTGACTGTAGGGAAAGTCATGTCCACTTTCATCTCAATCAAAGTCAAGTCAAAAACTCTGTTAATCTATTCATTCATAATGACTGCCATTTCGTTGGGTGTCCTGTATTTTGGGGAAGACTCCGAACTAATGATTTGGATTGGGAACGGGTTATTAGGTTTGTTCGTAGCCTCTGATCAATAAATATTAATTTGTGATATAATTGCATTCAAGGGTTAAGTTATTCTCCGGTATTGGCGGCCTATTACTCCTATACCTCTGAGTTCGTCAACATTACGAACAACATATCAACCATATTCTCATTCATGACACCCATTTGTGCCATCATTTCGCCATTCATTTTTGGACCTGTTATTGAGAAAAGTCCACAAATAGTATTGATATTTGAAATGATTTATTTCTTTATAGCAAGTGTTTTATTGGTTATTGTCTTCTTCATTGGCTATAGAATGAAACAAATGGTCAAATGTTGTGACAAAAATGTAATCATTTTATGTAAATAAACATTTTTTTTGTTAATAAAATCTTTTGTTTTTTAAATTTTTATTTTTTCTTTCATTAAAATATAAAAATTAAAGAATTGTTGTCTTAAACAATAAGAATTATGTTTTGAATGGCATTTAATTTCTATCATCTATTGAGTGAATTAAGATGTCAATGATAATGATCTTGCACATTTCAAATAATGAATTGCAAAAAACATTTATTTCATTATAAAAACAATTGCTTTGAAATGATTTTCATTCACATATTAAGGGATAATTTATTTGAAAAAAATTAAATATTTATAAAATCATTAATGAATTCTTTATTAATAAACTCTAACCAAAATTCATCATTAAATGTGCCATTTATTCCGGTCTCCATTTCCTGGCATAACATCACTGTTTCCACAAAACAAACCAAAAGTTATTTGAATTTATTTAATAAACAAAATGTTTTGAAAGAGTCAAAAGATATCGTTAAAAACGGTAAATAAAAAAAAAATTCACAAATAAATACAACAAATAAACAATCGTTTTATTAGTTTCAGGTGAAGTAAAATGTGGTCAACTGTTGGCTATAATGGGTTCGAGGTATGGAATTTTATGACCTATAGTTTGCACTGAATATAACACCCGACACATTCAGCGGCGCCGGCAAAACAACTCTATTGAATGCATTGACGGCAAACAATTTGAACATGTTTTCAATAAAAGGCGAAATCAGAATAAATGGACAGACGGTTGGGTTCAAAGACGTCAACAATGTTTGCTCTTATATACAACAGAAGGACGTCTTCATTGAAAATATTACGGTTAGAGAACATCTCATGTTTCAGGTGTGAGAATACAATCACATTATTATCATTATAATAAGGGTGTGAAATATAATTGTTTAGATCTTATTGAAAATGGGCTCAAAGTTGAGTAAAGAGCAAAGAAATTACAGAATCGATGAAATACTCGAAAAAGTATTCAAATGAGTATTATTTGAGAAACAAATATATTAATGAAATGACATTTCAGTACAATTTAGTCAATTGTAGACATACTCTCATCGGTAGTAATGTAACAATGAATGGCATTTCTGGCGGAGAGACCAAACGATTGTCATTCGCTTCAGAGGTTTGTGTTTATTATAACGAAAAATGTTTATGTTATTGTATTTCATATATTTTATCAGAGCCTAAATGACCCAGCACTTATATTCTGGTATATTTGATTATCTGTTAAATAAATGTATAATTGCAATGCAATTGCCATCCCATCAGTGATGAGCCCACCTCTGGTTTGGACTCATTTATGGCCAAAAACATTGTCCAAGTAATGAAGTCTATGGCAAACGAAGGACAGACAGTCATCTGTACTATACACCAGCCCTCGTCTCAGGTGTTTGAACTCTTTGAGCACATAATGCTTATGGCAAACGGAAGGGTAGCTTTCATGGGAACGACAGGTAATGTAGGGATAGATAATGAAATGAAATAATAATACGTTAATGATCAAGGTGAAGCGGAAGACTTCTTCTCTTCTATGGGTAAAGTGAGTGAATCTAATTACAGAATATTCATATAACGTAACTGTTCTTGGTCAGATCTGTCCAAACAGGATATATCCGTCAGATTTCTATATCGAAGAGTTGTGTAAATATTGTAAATATATTTAATTGTGATTTTAATAAATATTTGTTGTTTTCAAAGCTATTATTAGAGGCCATGAAATGGAGTGCACAATAAGAGTGAATGTATGCATAAATAACTAAGAATTCAATCATTTATTTCAAATATAATTAATTTTGAAGGATATATGCAATCGATTTGAAAGGATGTCATTCACTCAAAACGAACTGTTCGTTAGGGAAGGCATGCAAATAATGGACACCAATCTAAATACGAGCCAAACATATAATTTTTGGCCCAAAATATATCGCAAAATGAATTCAAAAATATTCAATAAATATAAAACTGATTTCTATTATCAACTTTGGATACTATTGTGGCGTTCAGTCCTAATAACCACTCGTCAAAAGTCATTGTTTTATACAAGCATTTTAGAGAATTTTGTAATTCATATATTGTTTTCTCAAACAATTGTTGTCTAAATTCTTATATTTTTATTCATTTAATAGTTGTTTTCATCTCTGCTATCAATAATGTTGTCCACTCTTTTCATGGATCAAATTGGCGTTAATAACATAAGAGCCGTCCAATGGATGACACTTATTCGGTTCTCCTTCCTTTATGGCTCATTAGCTTCGAAGGTAATCAATTGAAACACATTTTGCAATCATTTTTAAAAGACATTCATTTGTTTCAGACATTCATCGATGAAATTCCTATTGTATTACATGAACACAACCGACGCTTATATGGTTTGAGTGCATATTTCATATCAAAGATTTTTATTCAGGCAATCATTTCATTTATATATACCTTCGTGAATATAATAGACTTGATATTTATGATTCAGATGACCCTCATCACAGTTCATGTGGTCGTCTGTATGTCAGTGTTGTACACATTAAGCAATTTATACGAAGATTTCGAACAGTTTTTATTGTCTTTATCGATGACAGTGTTGTCTACCATTTTTTGCATGACTTATGGTTTATATAATATAATATATTTATAATAATATCTTTAACCACAATCATGCTATATATTCACCAGGCTACTTATTCTCATGCTCGCTCAACTCAGCAGAGATGGCGGATGTGTTATATTTTGTATTAATGTTGATATTAACAATGTTTGGAGGATTTACATTGAGTACTGAGTGGGTATTAATGCTGTAACCTTGCTCCTAATTTACACATGTTTGAACCTTACTTTCTAGATCGATCGCCCCATGGATGTCCTGGATGAAATACCTGTCTCCATTTTATTACAGCTTCGAAGCCATAACCATAACCCAGTGGCAAAACGTCGATCACATCGATTGCGTTCAAAACAACAGTTCAATTGTTTATAGCAATTGCATGAATACAGGCCTCGATGTCATCAGATATTATGGTTTTGATGAAAATAATTTGAATTTCGATATAATTCTTATGACTGTTCTGTCAATTGTGACGACAATAATGTCTTTCATTGCATTTAATATCAAAATATGGTTCAAATAATTGTTACAAACATTTCAAGAATATTCTATTCGTTTGTAATTTTATAATATTTTGTTTGAAATGTTTTTCATTCAGTTTTAGATAAGATTTAAATTATATAAAACTATTGAAATAAATGTTTAATATATATGATATCAAAACAAGAATATTTTTCACCACAACATAGATGTGTTGGTTGTGTAATAGCGAAGACAATAAGGAAAGGTGTGAATTACAGATAAGAATACACAGAACAGATGCCGACCACCAAAGTCGATATAACCCTTTATTGTCTTAAAATATTTCATTTTATTTGTGTTTTTAATTTAAATTCAATTAATTTCTTGAAATATTATTTTAAATAAAAATATTTTCTTTGAGTTTGTTTAGCAGAATATTACCTCAATGCACCAAGGTTAGGTTAGCTCTGTTATGATATATCTGATCGTATGTTGACTTAATTGCTATAAGAATGCAATTAAAGAATGTCTTAAAGGATTGAAATTATAACTTCTGTGCCATAGTTGGGGGTAAGTATTGATTAGATAAAAGCTGTTCGAATGACTTCACTATAATCACAACCAATAAGTAATTGTTTAACAAAACAATTAAAACTTTTATCAAATATAAGAAAATAACAAAATTATTGATTTATTAGAAATAAAAATAATTTAATTAATTGTCATCATTTTAAATATGAAAAAATGATCAAGATCTTATTTTAATAATTAATTTTAAGTATTCAAACAATTATTATATTGTAATGAATTTGAGACAACATTGGCTTAAATACGTGTATACTATTTGTATACTTAGTATTGATTTGAATAATGTAAGTATTATTCGAATTACTCTACAATATCTGTATTCGATGACCCCCTGTATTCGATGACCCCCTGTACTCGATGACCCTCTGTAGCCGATGACAGCCTTATATCAACTCAACATTTGTGTTGAGTATTAAACAAATATTGTTTTACAAAACATTTTTATTAAAAACAAATTCCTGTTGTGTTTGTGTTAATACTCAGGGTCTTATCAATACACTGACCGCGACGACAATGGTCGACCTGAAGTACATGTTCCACACGTCCATTGATGTCATATCATATGTAAACACATGCAAAAGCATTGGATTCGTGATGGGATCGTTAGGTATAGTGAATCACATGATAATATAGAATATTGATCCTTGGTCTTTTATACACCTTTTCATAGTTGGCTTTCTATTCGTATACATCAATAGACAGTTGGCTTTAATTATGGCCGCAATATCTATGGGTGCTTTCATAGCAATAGTGCCCTTCACGGCACAGGTTTGGCAGGTGTGGGTGTGCGCAATGGTATCACGTATGGGCACCGGGGTGTTCGATGTCGGACATTTCGTTTGGCTCATAGAGATGTGGAAACCAAACAGCGCACCAGTCCTGCAAATGTCCAGCGCTGCCTATGGTGTCGGCGCAGTATTGAGCCCAATGTTGAGCCGGCCCTTCATTTTGGGAAAACAGTTCGTCGATAACACGACCGGAAAGTATGTCAATATGACTGACGACGAAGCCATCGATGAGTATAACAATGGTATCGACAGACGATCACATCTGATGTGGCCGTTCATGATTATAGGGGGAATGGCTTTGATAGGTATGGGAACTGGTCGTTAAACATAAGGAAAGACATGTATTTGTTGTGTTTTTGTTTGACATTTTTCTGTTACAAAATAATGCATTTTATATGAATTTTCACAAAAATAACAAATCATTTATTTCTCATTTCAGTGCCTCTGATCTTACTGTTGATGTTCTTCATCAAAAGATATAAACAACCGGAAATGGATCCCAAGCCACAAGACAGCAAACAATCGCATTGTTTATCCGCCGAAATCTTTAGGCATAAGAACTCATTTCGAGAAAAGTGTCCAAAACTGAGAATATTATTCATAGCTTTAGTTGCAATCAATTTGAGTTCACTCATAGGCTTAGAATCGATTCACTATCTCTACAGCTCTACATACTATCAGTTCCTTCCCATCAATCTCTCGGCGCAGAGATCTGCAGACATACTGTCCCTATTGAATCTCACACTTACCCTGGGCAGAGTCGGGTCCATATTCATAGCAATCAAAGTCAAGTCACATATAATGTTGATCTATTCGTTCGTTTTATACGCCATCGCATTGTCTGTACTCTGTTTTGGACAGAATTCTGAACTTATGCTCTGGATTGGGAACGGCTTATTAGGTGTGTGTTTCAATAAATATATATATATTTCATTAAAACTAATAAATAATTGAATTTATATCCAATTTAGGGTTGGGTACTTCAGCGCTAATACCTGGGTATTATTCGTACGCTGAAGAGTACATAGAAATATCAAACAATATATCGACGATATTCTCATTCATGACACAAATATTCACATTATTTTTGCCATTCATTTGTGGGCCAATTATTAGAAGAAGTCCACAATTGATGATAATTTTAGAAATAATTTTCTTCGTTATAACAACTATTCTATTGATTATACTCTTTTTCATTGGCCATAAAATGAAGGAAAGGGTCAAATGTGATGATAAAGATGTTGTAATTATATGCAAATAACACCTTGGTCATCACTTTGGTCAACATTTGAATGTTTTAAAAATTAGAAATTAATATATAAATAATGTAATATAATTTCGATTAAAATATTATATTTGAAATGTTATCATAACTACAGTTTTGGTGTAATTTTTATGCTTTGAATTTATAATGTATTAAAAGATAATAACATAAGTAATGAACGCCATAGGCATAGGCATAGGCTTGAGTCTATAGTCTATAATGATGTCTCGTAATATTTTGTTATATTTTTGCTATATGCCCTGATCTCTACCTTGCTCAAAATAATATTCAAAGCACAAAGGGTTTTAAATATGAGCAGAGTTAAATATGAACAGATTCAGGTAAGAATGTTGACCCAGGCCTATGATGATCACTAATGACATAGATAGAGGAATCGCTTAACAAAAACGATAAGATTTGTTAAGAGAATATAAAGTATTGAATAAATAATTGATTTTATTATGCATTAATACCGTGAAGTGTGATCTTGGTCAATCTATCAATGAATATTGTGAACAAATCGCTTGATTTGAGACAAAATTGGGATAAATATGTCTATACTATTTGTATTATAATAATACAGTTCACTAATGTGAGTGTTATTGTTAAATACCCCTTATTATTATGTCTCAATAAGCAAGGTCTTTGTACTTCCATTTTGTTCAATACAGAAGTCATGAACTCTTCAAAAAATATAACAATTTTTATTTATATATTAAATATTTATAATTTTCCAAACATTATATCCAGGGTCTCATCAATACATTGATCCCACCGGCAATGGTCGACCTTAAGTACATGTTCCACACGTCCACAAATGTAATATCGTATGTGAACACATGCAAAGGAATGGGCATTTTATTGGGTTCCTTATGTGAGAAAAGCTATGAATTGAAAGCCATTTATAAGAAAAACTAATCATTTGTTTCGATATTGTATTAAAAGTTGGTTTTCTATACGTTTATATCAACAGACAAATGGCGCTAATTATAGGGGTTATAATAATGGCTATATTTATAGCATTAGTTCCCTTCACGACACAGGTTTGGCAGCTATATCTGTGCGCATTCCTCACCCGAATGGGCACCGGTGTGTTCGACGTGGGACATGTCGTTTGGCTGTTTGAGATGTGGCACAAAAGCACTGCATCGATATTGCATTTGGGAAGTGCTTTCAATGGCTTCGGCGGTATTCTGTCCCCTATGTTGAACCGACCCTTCATTTTGGGCAAACTCTCTGTCGATAACACGACCGGAATGTATGTTAATATGACTGACGACGAAGCCATCGATGAGTACAATAATGGTATCGACAGACGATCACATCTGAAGTGGCCTTTCGTGAGTGGGGGAGGAATGGCATTAATAGGTATTCCAATATACAGTCAATCATTGATTACTCTTAAATCAGATCTCGAAATGAATTTATAAATAAATTTATTTTTAATTCATATTAAACTAAAACTAATTTATAACGAATTATATGAAAATCACTTTAAATATTCTCATTCAACACTTTTCAGTGCCTTTGATCCTATTCCTCATGTTCTTCATCAAGCGATACAAAGTGCCGGAAATAGACGACAAAACACATGACTGCAAACCATCTGAATCTCGATCTGAGAGAAAGTGTTCAAAACTCAGACATTTGTTCGTAGCTGTAGTGGTCTTATGTCTGAACACTTTCGTAGGCATGCAATCATTGCATCTCCTCTTCAGTCCCACATATTATCAATATCTACCCATCAAACTGTCGGCGCAGAGATCAGCGGACATACTGTGCTTATTAATGATAACATTAACCGTAGGGAAAGTCATGTCAACATTCATTGCAATCAAAGTTAAGCCAAATATTATGTTAATCTATTCATACGTATTGACAGCTATTTCGTTGACTGTCCTCTATTTCGGTCAAAATTGCCAAAACATGATATGGATTGGGAACGGGTTGTTAGGTATGCATTTAAATACTATCTTGATCATTTTGAAAAACATTCAATTATACCTTTAAAACATATCCTGAATATTTTATTCTTATAAATAGTAACAAATTTTACATCAATTCTAACCAGGGTTCAGTATATCTGCGATACAACCGGCCTATTATTCTTACACGGAATCCTTGGTGTCTCTAAACAACAACATATCGACGATATTCTCGTTTACGTTACAAATAATATCAATATTTTCACCATTCATTTGTGGGCCTATTATTGAGAAAAGTCCACAAATAGTACTTATATTTGAATTAATTTATTTCGTTATATCGAGTGCTCTATTGGTTATACTCTTATCCATTGGTCATAGAATTGAACACAAATTCAAAACACAATTTTAAAAAATATTAATTTTAACTTTAAATAATTTTTACTTCAAATATAATAGAATTTATTTTATTTTAGTTTTTATTTTATAATTTAATGTAAAAAATAAACAATAAATCAAAATAAATGTATAAAATATTTAATAAAATTCAAACAAATTCTCTATAATTATAATGTCAATACCTGTTGAGTCCAACGGTTTGACTCAAACCTAACGATGATTACAATTGCCTTTAAAATCAAATGTTTCACAATTATGTCAAAGGGGGTATACACTGGAATTTTATCTATTTATGTTTTTTAAATGATTATCATATCATATAAAGTATTTTTTGACGAAATATGACAATTAATACAACAATTGACAGAACAATCGTTTATATTATTTTGAAAACAATTTTTAAACAAATTATAGCTTAATCTCATTTCTAAAGACACACTCATTGTGAAGAAGTCACTCAAAACTTATTTAAAATTTTTATTTATGTTTTATATTTGGTAATAGTCTTAAAGATTTTATAGCAATCAATCCAAACATTTATAATGAAATTATCTTCACATGAATTGTGACAAATGGTATTAACTGTGACAAATGTACTCCCATTGAGTGATAATGACTTTAATTAGGATTACATTGAGATAAGAGATGTTATTCTATGTCTAAAATGCGAATAAAATTCAATTTCAAAAAGGATTTCACAAATATTATTATAAATATTTTTTCATATTTTATATCTTCAAAAATATTCAATTAAATAACAGAATATTAATTGAAAATAATATAAAAATGAAAACATCATTGAATTTTGCCAAAAATTGGTCCAAATATGTCTATTCCTTAACAATATTATTATTGTATTTAAGTGCTGTAATTATAAGCAAATTTGTTTGAATGACATCAAAAATAACCCCTGATTTCCAATTATTAAGGGTATGAATATTGGTATATTCTCACCAGCGTTGGTTGATTTCAAATATTTGATTCACACGTCTATGGATTACATCTCATATACCGTGACATTTAATGGCATTGGATATCTAATTGGGTCCTTATGTATGAATAAATATTTTACCCCTTTATAAGTATCACCTTGTTCAATCTAATTATGTTTTCTATATAATCAGGTGGTCTTCTATACGTTTACATCAATAGGCAAATGACTATAACTATACTAACAATCGTTTTGGGCATCTTTACAGCAATAATGCCTTTCTGTACAAACTTATGGCAACTATACCTGTGTTCACTCGTGTCACAGATAGGCGCCGGTGCTTTGGATAGCGGTAGCTCAGTGTGGCTCATAGAACAGTGGAAACCCAATAGTGCACCTGTGCTTCAGTTTTCCAGAGCTGTAATGGGCTTCGGTGGTGTGTTGTCACCAATGTTGGACAGACAGTTCATCTTCGGTAAGCTCTCTGTCGATAACACGACCGGAAAGTATGTCAATATGACTGAAGACGAAGCCATCGATAAGTATAACAATGGTTACAACAGACGATCACATCTGATGTGGCCGTTCATGATTATTGGGGTAATCACACTCATAGGTATGGGTGCCGTCAAATGTGCCGTCACTTATGAATGCATTAGATATAATAATTTCAAAAATCATTTAAACATAACTTAACTATAAATGTAATCAATATTTCTATTTATTTATAGCGCCTTTGATTTTATTTATAATGTTTTTCATCAAAAAATACGTCGAACCCTTAAATACTACCGAAGCGATTGAGTATAAAGATTGTAACCGATCGATGGCACCGACAGACGATGACAACCCCAAAAAGAAATACGAAGAGTTATGTCCAAAACTGCGCTATTTATACATAGTTCTCGTGGGCCTCAGTTTGAGCTGCTATGGAGGCATAGAAGTACTACATATCGCATACATTCCTACATACTATCAGTTCATTCCCATCCACCTCTCGGCCCAAAGGTCTGCAGACATACTGTCCATATTGTTGGTGACTCTGACTGCAGGCAAACTGATATCGGCTTTCATTGCAATCAAAGTCAATATAAAAATAATACTTTCCTCTCATTTTGTTCTGCTCTTCATATCGTTGACTGTCCTCTACTTCGGACAAAGCTCTGTTGTGTGGATATGGATTGGGAACGGCTTAATAGGTATGTGTTTGACATAAAATTGTTTTTATTCTATAATGCGATTTCCCCCCTTCAGGGTATAGCTTTTCACCGGTCATATCCGGGTACATATCGATTGTCGAAGTGCACGTGGGTGTAACCAACCGAATAGGAACAGTACTCGCATTCATGTCCACATTTTTGGCGACAATTTCGCCGCTAATTATCGGACCATTAGTTGAAAAATATCCACAAATTGTTTTGATTCTTGAATTCATTTATTTTGCTTTAACTGTCGTTTTATTTATATTCTTCACAATAATTGAGCGCCGAATGAAAAGTGTTGTCAAATGTCATAAGAGTTATGCATTCAGTAGTGGTGTCAGAAATGATGGGATCATTGATTGTAAATAATATTCATTTCATCTCTAATTAAATCATTAATAAAACAAATATTAATAATGAAAATTAATATCAAATAAAAATCTATTCAATGAAAAGGTTCAGGGTCTCTAAGTTGTTCACATGAGCACCTGTATCTCAAATTGAAAGTCTTTACCGGTAAACAAACAAAACTTTGTTCCTAATTATGATTACAGTGAGAGAACCCCTCACCTATTATTTATCTCTTATGACTACTGTATTATAGATTGTGTTAATTATTAATACAAAAACATATGTATAGAAAAAAGTGAAGAATTCAATAGAGTGAAGAATTTAAAACACTTGAATTATACCACAAAACTATTGATAAACAAAAGACAAATTAAGAAATTATTTAATTTATAAATAAATAACAAAATATTTGTTTGGAATTTAATGATAATTTCACTGAAATTAAGACTGAATTGACATAACTGGGTCTAAATGTTATATCCATTTAAAACATGACTATTTAAAGCATAGAAAATTAATTTTCAATAATTTAGAAAATAATTGTTTTTTTATTTAAAATTAGAAAATATTTATAAGAATTTGAGACTAAAAACAATTAGAAGCAAATTATGTGATGAGTGAATGGCAGTGAATTGCAGTTATCTAAAGCTCATCAGTAAATACTTGTGCCTCTCGTACTACTGTATTGACGCATAGTTTGGCACAAGTTATCATTAGTGTTAATGAAAATATAGTTTTATTTTTTATTGAAATTTCGTATGTTTTATATAGTTTTATAAATCGTTTGACGAATTTCGTGTAATATAGTCAATCAGTTTTAGAAAAATATAGTTTTATTTGTTTTAATGCATAAATTCAATTGAAATTACATTAAAATCAATGATAATGTTATTTACAATCAAATCATTCGCTTTAGACATCATTTTAGAGTCATTTAAATTAATAATAAAAATATTTCAAACATTTTATCAAAAAATTAAAATTTTTGTTTTTGAAAATATTTTACATTTATAAAATTCTCTAAAAATTTCAAGATATAAAGTGCAGTCAATAGCTATCGGGACCTGAAATCTTGTTTCAATGTACAGAGTTTTCAATATAGATTTTATTTATTTCAAACAAAATCACATTTTCATTAAAAAATAACCCAAAATATGTGCTTTTTATATACAAAAACTTCGCCAAAATTTCGTTTTATTTGTTTGACTATATTTCAAAATTGTTGAAAAATCTGTTTTTATTTCGTTTTATATGTTTAAACATATTTTCATTAACACTAGTTATCATTTGTTGATATAAACGGGAATTATTTCTATGTTTTAAATGTCTGAAACACATAGTAATGTAAATTAAGAAAACACTTATCACTCAAACGAACAGACATTTCATAAACAATTGTCTCAAAGAGTCCAATGGTTTGACTCAAACCTAACGATGATTACAATTGCCTTTAAAATCAAATGTCACACAATTATGTCGAAGGGGGTATACACTGGAATTTTATCTATTGATTATATTTTTAATTGAGTGCTTATATAACGATATAAAGTGTCTTCTGACGAAATATGTGTTCCAATAGCTGTGTATTTAAGGGTGGATTTAAAAGTGCATTTATATCTCATTTATATAATATATTTTACTCATATCTCATGTGATCTGAAATTATTTAATTATATTCTTATTGAAAACATTTTTATTAAAGTATTTTATGTTAAAAATGGGAAAAGAATTACAAAATAATTATGAATTTAATGATAATTACGAAAACTCTTTGAAAGAAAAAAATGTGAAAAAATTGAATTTTACCAAACATTGGGATAAATATGTTTATACCGTATGTCTGTTAACAATGTTTTTCACTCTGGTAAGTGTCAGACCTTTTTATTGCAAGCATTGATTGGGAACTGCTATTCAGGGATTAGGTGCACAACTCTTCCCATTAGCAATGATTGACTTTAAATACCTGTTCCACACATCCATCGATAAGATCTCATTTGCCAACACATTCACTCCAATAGGCTTTTTGATCGGATCTTTGTGTGAGTTCAATACAACCTTGATTATACAAATGTAGACCTTTCTCATTTGGATGGTTGACCTTTCAGTCGGATTCCTATACGTATACATCAATAGACAGTTGACTATAGCTATTGCTGTCATTGTTTTGAGTTTGGCTTCAGCTTTACAGCCATTAGTGACGAAGGTTTGGCTCCTATATGTGGATATGGGTGTGGGCGGCGTTGGCGTCGGTATATTTGACGGCGCCTGCACTGTATGGCTAATAGAGATGTGGCAGGAAAAGAACGCACCGTTCCTACAGTTGGCCAGAGCTGCTGTCGGATTCGGGTCAGTACTGTCGCCCTGGTTGGACAGGCCGTTCATCACTGGCGAGCTGTCGGTGGACAACACGACCGGCATATATGCAAACATGACTAAAGACGATGCGATCGATGTGTACAACAATGGCATCGAAAGACGAACTAAACTCTTGTGGCCTTTCGTTATTAGCGGCGGAATTGCATTAATTGGTAAACAAATTGAAAGACAAATTATTTTCATTTCATTCACAAATCAATAGTTTTTTTATTGAAAATGATTTACTTTTATCTAACAAATGATTTCACTTCTCATATATCAGTTCCAGTAATCGTAATCATAATGTTCTTCATTAAGAGATACGAAGAGCCGATCATTACTGTCGAACCCAACAAAACACACGACAAAAAATATGTCGAAAAATTGAATCACAAAAAAGAAATCATTGAAGAGTGTCCTCAACTCAGGTATGCCTTCATAGGAATGGTATGCCTGAGTCTTAGCACATACATAGGCCTGGAATTATTGCATATTGTATTCAGTCCCACATATTATCAATATATACCACATAAGCTGACTGTCCAAAACACGGCTGACATATCATCCCTACTGTTCCTATGTATGACAATAGCAAAACTCGTCTCGTCTTTCATAGCCATCAAAATCGGTGCCAAAATTATGATAACATATCACATGATTTTGATCGTCATTTCGATGGCTGTCCTCTATTTGGGTCAAAGTTCACAGTATTTAATATGGATTGGAAACGGAATGATAGGTATTGTCTGCGGTTATAGACAAACATAAACCTTATTATCAGTAAATGAAACCTTTTTTTTGTTTTTTTTATACAGGGGTTGGCTTTTCAGCAGTACTTCCCTCATATTTTTCATTTATTCAGGAACATATTGATGTGACGAATCGGATCACAACTGTCATCAACTTTTCTGCCACATTGTGTCAGATAATTTCGCCTCTCATTTGTGGACCACTTATTGAGAAAAGGCCACAAATATTCCTATTATTAGAATTAATTTATTTAATGATAACTATAATTACATTCGTTTTGCTTGTATTCATTGGCCGAAGAATGTCTGAAGCGATCAAATGTAATGATAATAATATTGTAAAAATATAATGTAATTAATGTTTAACGAAATTATTGTAAATAAAAAGCTATTTATTTTATGAATAGTTTTTCTAAAATTCTTTTAAATATAAAAATATTTATTTAATTCATTTTTGACCATAATTTCTAAAAAACATTCACAACAAACAGACCTTATTATTAAAGAAAAGAATTCAACAAAAATATAAAATTGGTTCAAAAGAGAACTGGCTTTTGTTGACAAACAACCACCTGATAAAGGGGTATATCAACAATTTATTGAACCCTTTTAGATTTCTGGGCATCACTGGTATTGTATAGAATATTCTTAACGTTATCTAATCCTTGAATATATTGTTGTCATATCTAATAGTGTCATTGTTAAGCACTTGACCAAGTTCATTCATCAACTAATACATTACTATCGAATTAGTTATCAAATATAAATACAAGAAATTATATTTGACTTAAGTTTTGATATTTTTAAAAATAAAAAATTAATTGTTTTAATTAATTTAGATTTTATTCATGTTTTTTAAACTTTTTATTATTTAAAACATTTGTTATTTTTGATTATTTTTTGTTTATTTTTTAAATAGTCTTAAACATCAAAACTGATAAAACATTTATGAAAACAAGTGGTTTTGATATAAAAACAATTGAATGACAAAAGTCTTACAAACCCTACTTTCCTTCAATTATAAACTCAATAAATTCATATATAAGACAATTATCAGAAAAACTTTTTTTTATGACATCAATGAAGACATATATCGGAAATGTTTTACTTTGTGGGAGAGAAATGATTACAAATCACTTGTAATATAATCCCCTTAAGGGTTGGAATTACTAAATGACTGCGAAAAGGATTAAAAATAAGAATTGAAAAAACAATAAAACCTTTGGTAATAGTTTTGATGAATTGATTCACAAATAAGAGTATCGATGAGTTAAACGAAATGGACGTCGATTTCAGAAAGAATTCAGTCATTAGTAATAATTTTGGAAACTTTTTTCATAAGAAAAAAGAGAAAAATCAATGGAATTTCAGAGAGAATTGGGATAAATGGGTTTACACTATAAGTGTTCTCACGATTTGTTTCAATTATGTAAATATAACTCATTTTCAATCAATTTATCGCAACATTTATTACATCTCAATATCCAGGGTCTTATAGCAAGCCTCTTCGCGCCAGCAATGGTTGACTTTAAATACCTGTTCCGCACATCGATGAACAACATCTCATATGTGAATACTTTCAAAAGTATTGGCTATTTATTGGGATCGTTGTGTGAGTGAAGGAACGGCCGGTTATATACAGTCCTCACTATAACCACTGGTCATTTTTCTCATCATTACAGTCGGGTTCCTATATATCTACATCAACAGACAGATCACCTTGGTCATACTGGCAATTCTGATGGTCATTTTCGTCTCTATACAGCCCTATTGTACGAGTATATGGCAATTATGCCTGTGCTGTGTCATCGCACAGACAGGTGGTGGTGCTATTGACAGCGCCAGCTCTGTCTGGCTCATTGAGATGTGGAAGCTGGACAGCGCACCCTTCCTTCAGCTGTCCAAAGCCACGGGAGGTTTCGGTATGGTTTTAGGGCCAATGTTGGACAGGCCGTTCATATCGGGCCAAATGCCTGTCGACAACACAACCGAAAGGTATAGAAATATGACGAAAGACGAAGCGATTGAAGACTATAACAATGGCATCGATAGACGATCTCAACTCATGTGGCCTTTTATGATAGGGGGCGGAAGTGCTGTCATTGGTATGACATAAATATGATTTCGAAAACTATATGAACTATAGTTCACACCCTTTATAGACCAAACCTGTTGTGTATTCAATAAATAACCCTTAAATACACTTATAATTAATTCACATTCAATTGACCACAAAATAATCTTTTATTCTTCAGTTCCAGTGATAATACTCATAATGTTCTTCATCAAGAGATACCAAGTGCCGACATTTACCAGCGATGGCGAACAGGACAGACGCGAAGGCAAACTATCCCTGCGCTCGAATCGTCGACCATCCGTTTGGTCACAGTATAGCAAACCATCGCTGAGTCTATCGGTTCTGGACTTCAACAAAAAGAAGAAAATCCAAGAAATGTGTCCAAAACTAAGGATAACATTCATAACAGTTGTGGCCATAAGTCTCAGCACTTACGCCGGTATGGAAATGCTGTACATATTCTACAGCTCAACATTCTATCAGTGCATTGCAATCCCGGCCCAAAAGTCAGCGGACATACTGTCGGTGATGTCACTGACTCTGACTATTGGCAAAGTGTTGTCGGCCTTCATATCAATCAAAGTGAGGGCCAAAACGATGTTAATCTATCACTTCGTTCTTCTGACCATTTCTTTAGCGGTTCTCTACTTCGGACAGAAGTCTGAACTCTTGATATGGATCGGCAACGGACTGATAGGTATGGGTTGACATCACTTCTCATTGAATAACACAAAAAAAAAATTATTTCTAATATTTGCTGACAATTGTGTCCAGGGTTCGGCTACTCGGCCATATGGCCAGCCTACTTCTCCTATGCGGAACAGTACGTCAACGTCACGAACAACATCTCCACCATCTTCTCAGTCGCGACAACAATATTTCAATTGATTTCGCCATTCATTTGCGGACCGTTTATTGAAGACAATCCGCAGATATTCTTCATTTTGGTCTTCACTTATTTCATATTAACTATCATTTTATTCTTTATTCTACTACTGATTGGCCGAAGACTGCAGAAAGCGGTCGATTGTAATGATTTCTATGTAAATAATGTCGTCATTGACTGTAAATAATATTTTATTTTTAATAAAACTTTAATAATATGTTAAAACTTTTTAAAAAACAAATATTTTTAAAAATTCATTGAATTTAATAAAAGTTAACATTTATTTACAATTCATAAACAGAAACCCATTTTATATATTAAATATTCAAACAAAAGATAAAAATAATCAAAAACTTTAATTTAAATAAAATGAAAAATGTTTTTAAATTAAAATTATTTCAAATTGTTATGAAATATATTTAAATTCTTATCAAATGTTGTCAATCAGCGATGTTTTGGTGCATTTCATATTATACTGTACTTCTTATCCCTAACTTTGAAATAAGTCATATAAAACAACACATTATTTTAAAGTTGTCTTCACATTCACATTCACATAATTGATTAAACTCAGGGGTATTAAACAAAATAATAATTAGATATCAATATATAATACTATATAAGCAAGAATTGCAATAATATTTCGATTAAAAAATGAATAAATTTTAGTAATTATTTGTTTAATTGTCACTCAATTGTAAAACTATTATCAAAGTAGAATATAATGAATAATAACGTAAATAGAAATTCTGTTCAATTTTGTGACAATTCTGACATTGGTTTGAAATACAGAAATAATAAAAAATTATTAAAAATTATAGAGAATTGGGATAAATATGTTTACACTATAAGTATTCTTCTCATATCTCTTAATTATGTGAGTATTTCTTCATCAATACTTTCATTCATTTTTGAGTTTGTGTCAAAAAGTTATTTAAAATGTATTTTCATTTTAAAAAAATAAAGGGCTAAAATGTATTAATTTATTCAGGGTCTAATATCGGGTCTCTTCGCCCCAGCAATGGTCGACTTTAAATACCTGTTCCACACGTCTATGAACAACATTGCACTTGTGAACACATGCAGAAGTCTGGGCTATCTGTTGGGTTCGTTAAGTAAGCGTCAAAACTACCTGTTCTTGGCTTTCAAACAAGGGTTTAATTATTAAAAAATTCACTTTTCAGTTGGCTTTCTATATGTGTATATCAACCGACAAATGACCCTGACTTTAGCGGCTATAGCTATGGCATTATTCATAGCAATGCAGCCCCAATTGGGCCACGTATGGGAAATGTACCTTTTCGTTGTGGGCCAACAGATAGGCGGCGGTGCGTTTGACAGCGGGACCAATGTCTGGCTCATTGAGATGTGGGCCGAAAACAGTGCGCCAGTCCTTCAGCTATCAAAGGCTGCGTCCAGTTTTGGTCAGATATTGGCGCCAGTGTTGGACAGGCAGTTCATATTAGGCAAACTGTCGGTCGACAACTCAAGCCTTCAATACGTGAATGTCACGAATGAAGAGGCGATCGAAGACTATAACTATGGTGTCGACAGACGATCCAAACTCATGTGGCCTTTTATGATCGCAGGGGGTATTTCACTGTTAGGTAAATCATTAAACATAATACTTTTCTTTCTCAATACAAACCCCTTTTTCTATTGACAGCACCTATGATATTAGTTGTCATGTTCTTCGTTAGAAGATATAAAGAGCCGCAAATAAGCTCCGATGCGAACCAAAGGCGTGACAGCAAACTATCGCTCACTATATCTGACAAAGAATTAAAGTTAAAAAACAAAATACAAGAATTGTGTCCAAAATTGAGATATTTGTTCATAATATGTGTGGCCTTAAGTCTGAGCACATTCTCAGCGACGGAAATGCTTTTCATTCTCTATTCTTCCACTTATTATCAATATATGGAACTGAAGTTTTCAGCACAAAAATCGTCCGACGTTTTATCACTGCTGCTAACGTCCCTGGCCATTGGGAAAGGCATATCGGCGCTCATATCCATCAAAGTGAAGCCTGTAATTATGCTATCATATCATTTCGTAATAATAGGCATATCATTGGCTGTACTATATTTTGGCCAAAAGTATGAGCTTTGCATTTGGACTGGAAATGCATTGTTAGGTAATTTGCAATGACTTTACAATTATAGTAAAATTGAATTTTCATTTTTAAATCAATATTTGTTAACTTGTCATACATTGTATTTTCATACCAGGGTTCGGCTACTCAGCCGTGTATACGGCCTATTTCTCCTATGCCAACGAATACGTGTTCGTAACAAACAACGTCTCAACCGTTTTCTCATTCATTTCATGCATTTGTTCAATGATTTCTCCAATCATTTGCGGACCACTTATTGAGAAAAGTCCACAAATCGTTATGTTTTTGGAAGTGTTTTACTATGTAATGACCAGAGACAACAATTTTCGGGAGCAAAAACAGGCATTTTCGGGAATTTCCCGAAAAAATCGGGAGGTAAAATCGCATT
>JAQIXR010000662.1:0-21920 GCA_034700825.1 Quadroppia sp. Gr-Ori-00064 | reverse complement strand
ATCAAAATGAGATAACTTTTTCGTTATTTTTATTTTTTGAGAATTTTATTCAAATTATAAGAACTGATTAAAGATATTAATAAAGATTTGTTGGTTTTTAGACATTTTTTATTTTTTAAATCTCATTAAATATTGAATTAAATGATTATTACTTAAGAGTTTAAGAGTTCATTCACTGCTTATATAAATTATATTTTCTATTCGTCTGTTTCTTAACATAATATTTATAGTAATTATGTTTGAATTGAATCAAATCAATACAAAGTTGTATAAACTGTTGGCAAAACATTTCATTTTTGAAATTTATTTCAAAGAAATTGATTTTGTTTTTTTGAAAGCTATTACTTGACTCTGAATATACCTCAAGTGTTGTATCCAAACGTTTGCCTATTGAGTGAAATAATGATTAACTGAATGTTATGTACAGAAAGTGTGATTAAATCCTATTATATTTACTCAATATTACTATTGATTGACATTTTTTTGCTAGGCTTCAGGCCATACCTCTTAAGACAAAATCGATCCAAAAGTATATAAAAGTCATTATTACTATTGATTGCAATAAATTAAAGAACATTTAGTTCTTCGAAAACATTTCATTTTGAGACACTTATGACTCGAAATGATTATAAAAACAATAAATTGTATTATATTTTGAAAACATTTCTCTATTAAAGGCCAACAATAGGTCTATGAAATGATTTGTTGTATAAAAATATTAAAATGAATTGAGACTAACGAACAGTATGTTTGCAGTGTATGTCCTCCTATCAGATACCTATGCTTTGGTTGATTTCGCGCGTCTAATGCAGGAAAGGCTACTTTTGGACACTGGAAAATATGTGATTATATCTGTCGAAGAGGAAGAAGTTTATGACCCGAATAAGAAAAAGCAATACATTAGCAGAGAATTTGAGTCTCATTTGGAAGCTTTAGATCCCTTGCCTTTCAGAGCTGTTTTCATGATAACACCGACGGCGCCCATAAATAAAAAATATTCTCAATTTCAAGAAGAAGTCAACAATCGGAGCCGAATGTCTCCCTTCAATATCCCTTTCCATCCTTTTATCACAATTCAAGTTCCAATTTATGCGGGGCTGGCATTCGATGCGGTCATGATTTATGCCAATGCCTTAACTAATGTTCTTTCCAAAGGGGGGTCAGAGTTGAATGGGTCGGCAATTCTCGAAGAAATCATTGGAAAGTCCTATAAAAGTGAGATTTGAAGCAAAATAATTCAATATTTATTTATAATTATTTTATTTTTAGGTATTCTTGGATTTGAAGTAATGATCGATAAAAAAGGTTTTGATTTGAATTAATTAAACCAAATGATAGTAACTTTGCATACATTTCCTTCAGGGGACGCGGAGGGCAACTATTCTCTGCTTGCACTCAATTCTAAAGAAGGTGATAGAGTTATGAGACCTGTCGGTGCTTTCTATCACAATAACTCCGATTTACCGGTTTGTGAATAAAATTGAATTTTCAAAATATTGTTCATATATTCGATGGAAAGACACTTAGACTCGAAGAGGAAATAGATTGGATCGGAGGGGCCCCTCCTTTGCCTGAGCCCAAGTGTGGTTTCGATGGAGAATATTGTGAATACAAACGCGACTGGAAATGGATTTTCATTTTTAGCATCATTTCATTTATTATAATAATTGCCGGAATTTTTATTTTTAGGTATGATTGAAGTTTTTGATATTTTTGAAGAGAATTTGAAAATTAAATTTCAATTAAGAATTGAAACTAATTTTTATTCAAGTCTACTATAATGTGAATTATATTTCATTCTTAAAGTTATTCTTTGATAAATATATTCTTTAATATCTTTTTAAAACTGAAATGACTTTAAAAATATGGTTATTGTTCAGACACTATAGATATGAGCGTAAACTGACCCGTCTTCTCTGGAAAATTGATATGAAAGATGTCATAGTTCTCAACACCAATTCTGAGGACACTCTTCAGAACATTCGTAATACTATTAATGTAAGACATTTTCAACAAATCTTTTCCATTGATTAGTGATTATAATAATAATAATTATCATTAAATTTGATTATAGTTTCAGGGAATAGATATGCGACGCTTCAGTGTATTCGGGGACAACAGTTGTGGCCGAAGTGAGGCCTTCTGTATGAATGCTAACGATTCGGGTTGTAATCAAAACCCATTCGCAATCGGTGTCTATAAGGGAAATGTTGTCGCAATTAAAAGAATATTTAAAAAATCAATTGATTTGACCCGAAATGTTCGCAAGGAATTGATTCAAGTATTGGTTTATTGAGAATTCATTTGAGATAATTATGTTATTATTTGTTGAATCAAATGAAAGGTACGGGAAATGAGACACGAAAACATCAACTCATTCATTGGGGCCAGTATTGAAACCACTAATATATCACTTCTATTCTTATACTGTGCCCGGGGTAGTCTTGAGGTGACAATTGACAAACTATTCAAAAATGTTTCATTTAAATGTCTTTCCTTTAGGATGTCTTAAAGAACGAAGACTTAGATCTGGACAATATGTTCATCGCTTCATTAGTGGCCGATTTGATTAAGGCATTCAATTGTTTCCAATTGTTTTCAATACATTTCAATACATTTCAATCGTTTTTCAATGTTTTATCGTTTCATTCAAAGGCAATGATTTATTTACACGACTCAGACATCATATCTCACGGCAGACTTAAGTCATCCAATTGTTTAGTCGACAGCCGATGGGTTCTTCAGATCACAGATTATGGTTTACATGAATTCAGAGCTAATCAAGACTTTACTCATTTTGATGAAAATAAGAGACAAAGGGGTTTGAAGTCTTGAAAAATGTTGTCAATATATCAATAAATTAATCTATTTTTCAGATCTCCTTTGGAGAGCCCCTGAACTATTGAGAATAATAAACCCCCCTTCGCGTGGAACTCAAAAAGGAGACGTCTATTCGTTAGTCTTTTATTTGTCATATTCGGTGCCCTTTTATTATTGACATTTTGTTCACATTTATTCAGTTTTGCAATAATTTTATATGAGATAATCGGAAGGAAAGGACCGACGAGTAGAACAGATTTGTCACATAAGTCTATTCTGGAACGGATTATAAACCCTAGCCATTTCGGGGGCTTATATAGACCTTCTCTGAAAGACTTCAAATGCGCCCCTTATTTGTTGAGATGTGTAGGAATTGATTGATTTATTATAGAAATTACAGACAATTGATAAGTATTTCATGATTAAGATCGAGGACTGTTGGCAGGAGAACCCGGACGTCAGACCTGACTTCAGATTTATTAATATGAAACTAAGAGAAATGCAATCCGGACTGTGAGTTAAGGGGTGGAGAAGTGGCATATGAATTTTTTTTAACACAGAGTTATGTTTTAATACAATTTAATAGAAAACCAAATATTTTCGATAATATGATAACAATGTTAGAAAAATATGCCTATAATTTGGAGGCTTTGGTTCAGGAAAGGACTAATCAATTGATGGAAGAGAAGAAGAAGACCGAGAACCTATTGCTTCGAATGCTTCCTAAGTATGTTTGCTATCATTCTTATCATTGAATTGTGATCTTATATTTAATAAAATGAATGACAAATCAATAGGTCTGTAGCGGAACAGTTGAAAAGAGGAGCAGCAGTTGAGGCAGAGTTCTTCGAGTGCGTTACCATTTATTTTAGTGATATCGTTGGGTTTACGACTCTTTCGGCCATAAGTACTCCACTTCAGGTTTGAATGTCTCATATAATACCTGTGCTATAACTGTACACAACCCCAAAAGGTCGTTGATTTGCTTAACGATTTATACACTTGTTTTGACTCAATTATTGGCAATTATGATGTATATAAAGTCGAGACTATAGGCGACGCTTATATGGTTCGTCTCCCTCTGTCCCTCTCCTCACCTCTCTCTCCATATATTGATATCATGGTTATACCCCTTGACCAGGTTGTGAGTGGTCTCCCAATTCGAAATGATGACAAACACGGGGGAGAGATAGCATCGATGGCTTTGCATTTGTTGAGTGCAATTCAAAACTTTGAGATCAAACACAGGAGAGGGGAAAGGCTTAAACTAAGAATTGGTCTTCATTCAGGTCCAGTAGTGGCCGGTGTGGTAGGGCTAAAGATGCCTCGATTCTGTTTGTTTGGTATTTGATTGCTTTTGAATAACTTTACCATTCATTGAACTCTTCTCCAATCAGGCGATACCGTGAATACGGCCTCACGAATGGAGTCGACGGGAATGCGTGAGTTGTCGTCAAATATTAAAACTCATTCAAAATTAATTATAATTTATTGAAAGCGTTGAGAATTCATATGAGTGAGGCCTGCAAATTGATCCTGGACAAACTGGGCGGTTATGCCATACAGGAAAGGGGTGTCATTTATATTAAAGTAATTGAAAATATTTAAATAATTTTGTATTACATTTAATATAATTGATTTCTTAAGGGAAAGGGAGAAATGGTATCATTTTGGCTCATCGGCAAAGATACCAATTATTCACATCTTATTAACGGTTTGTTACCATTAATTCACATTAAATACAGGGGTTTTTAATGCTATAAAAATATTAATTGTTAATTTAGACCCTGATTGAGACCCAGATTGAAACAGTGATTGAAACCCTGATCATTATTCTTGATTTGTATTAATAGAGTCAAAAGTGAGCACAACTTCAAAAGACATATCCTATGAACCAATGGATGTCAATTTGAACACAAAAACTGATTTCAAAATTCCTAACACTTTAAACGAAAATAACTTTTTGGCCAATTTGTCACCGAATGGAGAGTCGACCAATAGGTCCAATACCGTCATCGTTAACATCAACTTCAAGTCTAAGCCAATGATGAATGAAGAATATGAAGAACAAACTCAAACTGACTTTAAAATTAATAATGCTTTTCATGAGAAAAACATTTTGAAAAATACAAACGAAGAGAACATTTGTTTAAATAATTTGGAAACTCATGAAAAACATGAAAACATTGACTATAAAAACAATTTTAATTAAATTATTTTATTTATTACTAATTTCTGAACAGAAATTATTCTCATATGAACTCAACCACTGTATTAATACCCGTGCAATCGGTTAGTGTTTTTTATTTAAAGTCTTTAAGAATTTACAAATAATAATAACATTTATATTTTCATTATTAGACTGTATTTTGTGTCAATCATTTGTCTTCTGAAGAGTTATAAAAATAATCAATAATTTTGAATTAATACAACTTTTTATAGCATTTAAAATATTGTACAAAAATTGATTTGAATACAAGAATTGTATGGAATTTGTGTTAAATAAAAGTTCATTAATTCTTAATAAAACAATATATATAACAAAACATCAAATCTTATTCTCGAGACCAAAACAATTGAAATCACAATTGAATTTAAAATTCATTAAAATTGATCTAAAGTTAACAGACATTTAAATTAGAAATCAAGGGAACAGACATTCAAAACGGGTTTCACCTCTTGTTGTGTCAAAGATAACAATAAATCCGATTCAATGTTCAGTTGGTTTACATCGAAATCAGTTCACAGAACCAAAAAACTGCTAAACAATCCGTTCGGTGTCTATGACCTGTCATTCTTGGAATGGGAACAGAGAAAAGTCATCGAAAGAGATCACAATGTCTTACTTTGCAGCGAAAGAAGGAATAAGAAGTTTGAAGTGATTTACAAAAAGGAAAGCTTTTTAATATTTTCGGTATTTCGTGGAAATGATAGACAAGATGTCGAACAGGTCTTCCATTCGGTTAAACAAGTGCTAAACTCTGTGTCCGACGGAATCGGTTCAAAGAAACCAATAATTATATCAAATTTATTGATGGAAATCATTGAACTAATCAGAAGTCACCCGAATTGGACGAGTGCTCACTTCGCAGCCAAAACAGGTTTGGATCGACTCTTCATCAAAAAGGTTCCGCACATTGTGTCAGATTTGAATACTCAGACTCGACCAGACCTCCAGACGCCGTTGCATTTGGCCATAGAGTCGGGAAGAGTGAGTACAACGAAAGCACTTTTAGCTCTAAAACCCAAATTGGATTTGAGAGACGATGTCGGAAATACATCTTATCATTTGGCGGCCATTTCTGACAAAGACATTCTTCAGCTGTTTCTCAAACAACCGAAAACATTGCAAATGCTGAAGTGGACTAACTATGAGGGCTGTAATCCTTTGCATTTGGCCTGTTTTGCCCAGAAGTACGAAAATGTGATACAACTCTTGGAGTTTGGACTTACGGTCAAAATGATGATAGTTTCGGACCCGAAGAAGAAGATCAAAGACAAGAAATACAGCGAAAAAATTGTCGAATTCAAAAAAGAAGATATCGAAGACTTGGACACACAGGACATGGAGTTTGGAGGAACACCACTTCATTGGGTGAAACATAGGAGGACTTTAGAGAAACTGATCGCTCATGGATTCGACCTCAATGTGAGGAATGCTTTGGGAGAAACACCTCTTCATATCATGGTTAAGAGGTTGCGACTCAAGTGTATGATTGGTTTGCTTTGCTTTGGCGCTAAGACTAACAAAAAGGACAAATCGGGTGATTCGCCCCTTCTGTATGCGGTGAGAGCAGCCGACATGACCTCAACTCAAGCCCTCATTATATTTGAATCAAACATTGATGACCGAAACAAACAACAAGAGAGCGCTCGACATATCGCAGCCCAATTGGATTCCACTGATCATCATATGGTGCTCTGGGCCTTGTCTGCCATCGGTGCCAAACGATGTCCTCCCGATATGATAAACTGTAAGAGTGGTTGTGCTCATGAGGGGGACTATGAGGGGAAGCCATACTATCGGTGGCCAACCTATGAAAACGAGATGTTCTACAAAGAAGTATTACTCGAACCAGTGATTAGAGAAGCACTCAATAGAAGACAAACCAAACCAAAGGGCGCGCGAATGTTATGTCTGGACGGTATGTCTTGTCTTAGTATTCATTCAATTCTTACAATTCTGTTCTGTGGGGTATAGGAGGAGGTGTTCGAGGACTCATAACAATACAAATACTGATAGAAATGGAGTCAAGACTTAAAGCCCCGATCCATACCTTCTTTGATTGGATCTCCGGCACCAGCACTGGCTCTATATTAGCCCTTCTTTTGGCTTCTGGAAGATCTCTTTCAGACATGAGAGCAATATATTTCAGATTCAAAGACAAGATTCTCATCGGTTCCCGTCCTTACAGTTCCAAAAATTTTGAATCATTACTCGAAGAAGAAATTGGTTCAGAGAAGCGAATGTCAGACGTGAAGGAGTTGTTCAAAAAACATCTCATAATAAATGCTATTCTTATTGATCAAAATCCAGCAAAACTTCATCTCTTCCGGAGCTATGAATCGCCTGAAGATATACTCGGATTATCTGAAACATTGCCCGGTTTTAAAGTATACCCCAATCACAAGGAACAGCTCGCGTGGAAGGCTTGTCGTGCGTCAGGGGCGGCGCCCACATATTTTCGAGCGAGCGGTGCTTTTCTTGACGGAGGGCTTGTGGCCAATAATCCAACTCTGGATGCGTTGACTGAATTCAAACTATATAACAATGCATTGAAAGCCGTTGGAAGAGAACCAGAAGCTAAGGAACTGGATTTAGTGGTCTCGTTCGGCACCGGCAAGTTTGAAATCACACCAACAGAACCGGTAGATATTGTCAGGTTGTGGTCATTCAGTTTAAAAGAGTTACGAAAAAATACTTTATATATGAAACAAATGGGAAGTCTTCTCATAAATCTGGTCACCGCTACAGAAGGTCATGTCATCAACCGATGCCAGTCGTGGTGTAGTGGCCTTAAGACACCTTATTTTCGTGTCAACCCTTTGCTCTCTGAAGTCATATCATTGGACGAGACCTCAGACGTTGAGATCTGTAATGCTTTGTGGGAAACAAAGGTATGAAAAATGAGTTGATTTTCATTGAAATATTCATTCAATTGTTTAAGGCTTATATGTATGCCATGAAAGACAAAATGGAAGACATCATTGGATTGCTAGAAACCGATCAAATCGGACAACATTCAGACAAAGACAATACCATTGGCTATACTGTAAACATGTCTCAAAATGATGTCCAAATCACAGCCGAATCAAACCAATCAAAAGAAATGAAATGAAAAAAAGTCAAACAATAGTAAAAATAATTAATATTTGATTCATTGGTTAATTTGAAGAGAATTTGAGACAAAAACTAAATATAAATATTTATGAATTGTTTTAATAGAAAATGAATTTTCATATTATTTTATTCTTTACTCATTTCAAAGCATTTAATCTTTTATCGAAATCTAAAAGTATTTCTTTGATTGAAAAGACGTTTTTCTCAAACGATTCCTTCAATAAAACCAATTGTTTTTCATTGCTTTTCATCGAATCTCCGATTTGTGTCTGAAGTGAATCCAAATATGAAAGACCAGAACTAAACTGAAGAGCTTTTCATCAAAAACAACAAAATATAAATTAATTTAAAACATATCATTAAATTGTTTTGAATGTAAACCTTGTTCTTGAAGTTCGGCCAACGCTTCCAATCTCTGCAAAACATTGGGAATAATGGCTCGACTTTTCTCTGTTTTGTTAATCAATTCAAACAATTCATTAATCTTTGAATTCTTCTCCAATTCCTCGAACTGTTGCTTTCGGTCTGCGATTTGAGACAACTTATCGGTAATCATATGTAGTCTGGAATCGACTCTTTCGAGAGAGCTTTGGTCGAATTGAGACACTTTTGCACTCAATTCCTGAACCGTTTCAGAAATACTTTTGTCTTTAAGATAATTGTTTAGAACTATTAGTTTGTTGTCATTTGTTCCCAAAACCGATTCAATTGTTTTGATTCTTTGCTCCAAACCATTAACTTTTGAGATGTCATTCAACCTATTCTTCTCTGGTCTGAACCATAGCTTATATTTGAATTCGGATTCATTTTCATCCAATTTATTGTCTTTTTGATCCACAGATGAGTCAATGGTTTGAAAGACATCTTTTAAAGTATTGCTGTTATCAAAACGCATTACTTGTAGTTCTTGTAACTGATCCGAAAGTTTGTTAACTTTTGCCACCAATTCTTTATTGGATTCATCCTTGTCTTCAGACACAGAATCAGTCAATTGTTTGGTCTCTTCAGTCAAACGGTTATACTTTTCGAGTAACGACTCATTCGTTGTCTTTAATTGACATCAATTTGTGGTTAATTAAAGCCTAAGACATAAGTGAAACAAAAGTCCAAACCTTTTCAAACAGTGTTTCAGTTCTGGCATTAAATCTTTGAAACGCTTCCAGAGTTCCACACGAGATGATGTCAATGGAGGCGTCATAGAGTGGTTCGCGAACAGACATCTGATCCGCTTCTGGCAAGTCGTCCGTCTCGAAGACATCCCTTTCCCCGACGGCCACAAACGGCAGGTTTGCATACTTTGAACGCGAATCCATTGTCTGATTGTTTTGAAAATCTATTTAACACTCAATTTGTCAAAACACTGAGTCATCCAAAAACAACGTAACGATTATAGCGAATGACATCACAATTGATGTGAATTGTTATCACATTTTGTTGTTTCAAAAATCATAAAATTGTTTTGTTTTGTTTGAATGCATTTAAAGCAAAATAAATTTATATACAAAATATTTTTTTTATAATTTCATCAAAATTACTGAAAAACCAATTTTTAAACCTATTATAAAATCGTAATTCAATTGTGTTATTCATTATCATCGATAATGTCTAACAAGAAGTCAATATCAAAAATCAAAGAACATTTGGGTCGGGATAACAACCATCGACGAGTGTTTGGCCCGGGTGTCAAGATATTACCTTGGTGGTCTCCCTATAGGTTCCACAACCTAATGATTTTGGCCGTAATAATAAGCACTGGATTTTTCATAAAACCAATTCATGACTTTTATTGGGCCCTAAAAAGGGGGACAAAACTTGAAAGGGAGAGAAAGAAGTTTATTAAACAGTTAGACGAAGAAGAAGAAAATGAAAGACGAAGACATGAATAGAGCCATCGATTTGTATTGGACTTAAATTGCAATAAAAATTCATTTTTATTATTATTAAATGAAATAAATTTCTTGTTATAAAAGATTAGTTCAAATATAATATAATTTACAAATCAATGAATAATATATCGAATAATTATTGTCAAAATTATCTCATTTTTATACAATAATCACAACTCTAACAATTCATGCGATAATGCATTTGTTCTGCTTTTCATTGCTGTTGTCTCCCGACTCGTGTCCACCCCTTTCAATAGAAATGATTAGTTTGTGGAAGAGTTCAGTCACAGCAGAGTTCTCTTTGGCGCTGAAGAAGAGACATCAATGTCATTGAATGGCAATTCAGTGTCTAATCCATACCTGACTTCAATGAAATCCGCTTTCATATAGTCTGCTAAACGTTTCCCCTCTTCAGAGGACACACACCGTTCCAAATGGAGGTCTACTTTGTTTCCGACCAAAATAATTGGAACACTATTTCAGAAATCAATAGACATATCAACTGTAAGGCCAGGAATGGCACCAATTGGTCACTCACTGGACTTTTCCGGTCATATCCAAGAGCTTCTCATAGATGACTTTCACGACTTCGAATGATTTCAAACTATTAATGCTGTCATCGAATGATAAATAGGTTTTCAGTCAAACTATACTTCAATTCAATGCTCAAAGCAATGGTCAGACCTATAGACAAGACAATAGCCATGGATGTCAATGGCATAGGCGTGAGGAAAGATGGAGTACTCGTCCTGACCGGCGGTGTCCACCAAACGGATCTGGTATTCCTGACCTTTGACTTTGACATTCTTGACGAAGGCTATGAAAAAAGATGACAAACATTACCATCACTTCAAATGAGACCACAAATGACTCACTGTTTTCGATGGTTGGGTCGTATGAGTCGACAAACTGTCCCTCAACAAACTGTATGGTTAACGAAGACTTGCCTGAAGTGGGAATCAATTCAATTGATGTCATTTGATATCACATAAGACATTGAATTCATACCAACGGAACGAAAGCCCATTAAAGCAATCTTTCTCTGTTTGACCGGCATTTCAATCGACGATCACTTCATACGAGACTATCATTCAAGACAACAATCGCACAAAAATTGTCACAAAAGTCAAGCAAAAGACAAACAAAAGTTGACAACAATTAAATCAAATGTCTTCTTGTGAACGATATCTGAATCAAATCAAACCAAAAGTATTTCAAATGCTTTTGATTCAAATGTCGTCAAAACCAGACATTTGTTAGAAGTGTTTACGGCTTTTATTCACTCAATGTCTCCCTTTATATACACTTAAATCCAATTTAATTTAAATACAAATATTTATAAATAATATTTGAATTAATTTCAAAACACATTAATCACACACTTAATGATGTGAACAAACAGTCAGACAATCAGTATATAATTGATAGATATTTAAGATTGATAACTTATCAATAGACACGTGATTTAGACCTCTATTCAACCAATTGATAGCCCATTGAGTGAACTATTGATGAGTTTTGCCAAACGGTATGTCTTTATATGACTTCATAACAAATCATTTGATAAGCGCATAACAAATGCAAAAAAAACAATTCCTTAACTTATTATCACTTATTTATCATAAAAAACAGTTTAAAAGTTTAAGATAAAATCATTTGTGCACTGGATTTAGGAGAAGGGACAACTTATAGCACAGGGGGTGGGATAAAGGGTGACAAAACCTATAGGAACTGCTATTATTGCTATGTGTGAAAAACTTTACAAATTCTGTCAATTCTTAAAAATTATGTTAGATTTTCATCCTTTCCTTCAAGTAGTGACAATAATAGAGTAAATTTGGTACGTTTTACACATTTTGTACGTTTTAAACGTACAAAAGTTGACAAACATTTGAGGTATTGATTGCAATGATTGTGTGATTTGAATGTAATATAAGAAAATAATTTAAATTGTGATCAAATGGCCTTCAATTGGGTGTCAAATGTTATAGCAATCGCTTGAATAGCTTTGCTTCAAATATCAGTCACTTCTTTGGAAGTGATTTGCAATACAATCATAACCTGTGATCCGGTGTTCGCTGCAGAGGTCTATCGCCATTGACGTCTGTATGCCTTCCCCTGTGCTGTCAGTGTTGGCCAATAGTGTTGAAGGTGTTATTGAGCTCTTTATATACGACTACACAATCGGTGAGACATTCACTCATTTAATGGACTCTTAATCAGAGATAAATTATCACAATTTAATTGATTAATGCATTTGAATGAATGGTTGAATCAATTGATGACTGCTTTAATTGAATGTCATTCAAGAATCTGTTGATAATTATTGTGGTTTTGAATAATTGATTGTTTGTATTGTTGTCGCCATTTGTGTGACAAAGACATTGGACTTGCATTTCATTGACGCATAGATTCATATGAAATGAATTCAACTCTAATGACTGAAGGTTTGAATGAAGTTATTATTGATTTGTTTTCACAAATAATAACAAAAATATTTATTATTTTCAATTCAGTGAATGGCAGCAAAAGGACCCGTTCTATACAAGAGATGAACACAACAGTCGCGGCCGCCTTTCAAAGTACCTGTCCTTCAATTGTCTTATTTTATTGAATATTTGTTGACCACAAACACATATCTATGATCTGAAGACACCATTTAATAACCAAATGATGTTTTGTAAGGTTTGGCCGAATTGTCTCATCGGGAATACCAGTCCGGAGACTATGAGAGCGCCGAAAGACATTGTATGCAACTCTGGCGACAGGACCCGACCAATACAGGGGTTCTTCTTCTCCTCAGTTCTATTCATTTCCAGTGCAGACGACTTGAGAAGTATTGCATAAAATGTCAATCAATTGTAGACTAACTCTTGGATTGTCTGTCCGTTTCAGGTCTGCCCACTTCAGCACTTTGGCCATCAAACAGGTAATGACTGTCCATTTGATTGCAATCAATGCATAACTAATATGTTGTCCAACACAACAGAACTCACTCTTGGCTGAGGCCTACTCTAATTTGGGGAACGTCTACAAAGAGAGGTCAGTCATTGAAGCCATTGATGGTTGAATGGATTGATTGAAAGTTGTTTTATGTGTCGAAAACAGGGGTAATTTACAGGAGGCGCTCGAAAACTACAGACACGCCGTTCGCCTAAAACCCGACTTCATTGACGGATACATCAATTTGGCCGCAGCTCTGGTGGCGACGGGAGATATGGAACAAGCGGTTCAGGCATATGTTTCGGCCCTTCAATACAATCCTGTAATTGATTTGACTTTTGTTTAACGATTGAATCACTTATTGATTGTCTTTTGATTCCAAAAGGATTTATATTGTGTGAGAAGTGATTTGGGGAACCTCTTGAAAGCCCTGTCCAGACTCGACGAAGCAAAGGTAACCACTGTTTACGTGTGAAGAGTCAGCGCGCGATTCATTCTTTGCGTTTTTACTAACAAATGTCAAAATTCAAATAACATGCGATTCTTTCCATTAAATTCTGGACAAAACTTTTTACAGAGATTTCTCTAAAATTACTTCAAAGTCTTCGCAGCGTTTTTGACGCATTGAAAGCATTCATATGTTTCTCAATAATAACTTAAATTCAAAATTGATTTTTAATTTGTTTTTATTATCGTTTTGTTAATGAATTTAATTCAAAACATTGAGAAACATATGACTCGAAAGGCAAAGCAAATGACATTGAATGAAAAGCAAGCGATTCTTTGGTTCTCTAAATAGCAATTTGTTGTATAGTTTGAATGAATTATTGTTTTGAAGAGCGATTTGATTATAATTTTAGTGATTTGTTTGCGAATAATTTATTAGACATGACTTCGATATAATCGTTGAAACGAACGGCGCTTTTATGTGACGAGAAATCGTGTGATAAATTGCAGCGAATTTATAATAGTTTATTGTTTTGGTTGCGACTTTGAAGTGAATTTAGATGATTCTGATGCTATTTCTATATTCATATCTGAAATCTCTGTCTAACACTACTCAAGAGTCGGTCAATGAATGTCTCGATTCTTAAGCACATGACTAATCAGTTATATCTGTGATGTTTACGGAATGTAAACACAATAGAAGTTACTAACCATAAGACAGGCAGTGATTATCCGATTGAGTGAAGCTATGGTCAGTTGAGAGCAGATAATTAGCGACCAATCATTGCTGTGATTAAAGTCATTTAAATTAATAATTCGTTTCTTTTTCTCTCCATTAATCATAGCATTGCTGTGTTTACAGTTCATGACCTCTAATGGTTTGAATGTCAGGTACAGTAGTAGGGGTTCACTTGAGGTCACGCATAGGTCTGACTGACATTGCAGTTAACCTTCGGCTTAAGGCTCGGGTGTTGGGCGGCGCTAATGTGGCGGATTCGATGGCACCGAATGTTTGAAATGTGGTAATACCTCCAAGATTTCAGTTTTACAATTTGCCCGATCTCTGTCTACCAGTCCTTATATAAATGTCTCCAAACCTTTATTTAGAATTGAAACCAATGCAAAGTCTAAGACCAAAACCCCTTAAATGACGGGCAAAATCACACAAACGACAAGAGTTTTTACAATATTTTAATGTTAATTAAAGCACAGCCAGTGTTGGTCTGCGCGGCGGCGTTAGTATTGGCGGCGTTTATTGCATTGCATACATTGAAAGCGCGATTTGCATTCATATGTCTGTCCTCTGCATTGCGTTTCGGCGGCGCCGGCGTTGCGAAGCATGCATTGCATTGCTCTGCGCGAAGTGTCCGCAAAGACACGCTTTGGCGACAATGCGTTCAGTGCTTGCGATCACTAGTTGTATAAACACTGCAATAACTCAACATTGAATGCAATTAAACTGATTTCAGTAATTGTTTGATTGAGTTATTGTTTTAAACACCGACCCATTGGCTGTGTTTTCCATGATTTGTATACATATTCTAATCAAACATTTTTTCCCTTCCCTTTGATTTCCATATTTGAAGGCATGTTATTTGAAAGCGATAGAGACCTGTCCGACGTTTGCAGTGGCCTGGAGTAACTTAGGGTGTGTTTTCAATGCTCAGGGAGAGATATGGCTCGCCATTCATCACTTTGAGAAGGTATGTCTTGTATGGCATTACTGAAAGCAATATAACAACTCTGAACCCAATGACAGGCCGTGGCATTGGATCCAAACTTTTTGGACGCTTATATCAATTTAGGGAATGTCCTCAAAGAGGCCCGAATTTTCGATAGAGCCGTCGCCGCATACTTGAGGGCACTCAACTTGAGTCCAACCAATGCTGTAGTACACGGAAATCTCGCCTGTGTTTACTACGAACAGGGTTTGCATACCTGTCCTCAACATCTCATTCATTGTTAACTGACTTTAATTTTCTAATAATTGAAGGTTTGATTGACTTAGCGATCGATACCTACAAGAGAGCCATCGAATTGCAGGTTAGGATCAGTTGATGCCTTTTGTCATCAAAAAGACTAAATGCTCTATTGTTCCCCTTATAGGAAAACTTCCCTGATGCATTTTGTAATCTTGCTAACGCTCTCAAAGAGAAAGGTCAGGTTAAGGAGGCCGAGGAATGTTATAATACAGCGCTGAGACTCTGTCCGACACACGCGGACTCACTGAACAATTTGGCGAACATCAAACGAGAACAGGGTTTGTGTGAACACGACTGACCACTCGGTTAGCAATTAATTTGATCAATGAATAATAGGATACATCGAAGAGGCGACTCGTCTTTATTTGAAGGCTTTGGATGTCTTTCCCGAATTCGCGGCCGCGCACTCAAACCTGGCGTCTGTTCTTCAACAACAGGGAAAACTCAATGAAGCGCTTCTTCATTATAAGGAAGCCATCAGAATATCGTCCACTTTTGCCGACGCTTACTCGAATATGGGGAACACACTCAAAGAGATGGGAGATATTCCCGGAGCTCTTCAGTGCTATAGTAGAGCCATTCAAATAAATCCGGTTTGAAATGAATGCAATTTAAATGAAAAACAGTTTTTAATATTGTTTTTATCTAATGATTGGACAGTCGTTCGCCGACGCCCACTCGAACCTGGCGTCCATTCATAAGGACTCGGGTAATATTCCGGAAGCGATCGCTTCATATCGAACGGCATTGAAGTTAAAGGTATTTTATTTGTTGTGATATTATTTGTATTTATAGCCCTTTCCCTATGTTTAGCCCGAATTTCCCGACGCGTACTCGAATTTAGCCCATTGTCTGCAAATCATATGTGATTGGACTGACTATGAGTCGCGAATGAAGAAATTGGTGGCAACTGTTGCCGACCAACTCGAGAAGAATAGGTTGCCTTCAGTACATCCACACCATTCGATGTTATACCCATTATCTCATGAAACTCGAAAAACTATTGCGGGAAGACATGCGGCGCTCTGTCTCGAGAAGGTTCAGGTCCTCCATAAGCCTCCCTTCACTTTCAAGAAGTCATTGAACGGACAGAAGTTGAGAATCGGTTACTTGAGTTCAGACTTTGGAAACCATCCGACGTCTCATTTGATGCAATCGATTCCTGGAATGCATAACAGGGACAAAGTCGAGATCTACTGCTATGCCCTGTCCACAGACGACGGAACGACCTTTAGAACCAAAGTGAGCTCAGAGTCGGACCACTTCATCGACTTGTCTTCAGTCACATGCAATGGCAAAGCAGCCGATCGTATATATGCGGACGGAATACATATTTTGATTAATATGAATGGCTATACAAAAGGGGCCCGAAATGAGATCTTTGCGCTACGGCCGGCGCCCATACAGGCCATGTGGTTGGGATATCCCGGAACAAGTGGTGCACCGTTTATGGACTACATTATCACAGACGGCGTCACTTCGCCCATAGAGTTGGCGGATCAGTATTCGGAAAAGTTGGCGTATTTGCCGAACACCTTCTTCGTTGGAGACCACAAACAGATGTTTCCGCATCTCATCGAAAGAGTGCTTCTCTTGGACTCAAAAAAGACAGCCGAAGTGATGGCCTCAGTAGAAGCCGGTGAAGACCTCCCGCTCGACAACGTCTCGATTGTGAACGCGACTGATTTGTCACCGATCATAGAGATGGCAGAAGTGAAGAAGATTAGGGAAGTGGCGGTTGTGACCACTTTGGCGGCCACTCCTAACAGTCCTGTTATAACCACAGAAAAGGTCGAAGTCGTCAAAACAATCGTCGAATTGCCGACCACTCAACCCGTTCAGGCCATGATCACCAACGGTCACGTCCAGACATCTGTCAACGGCATTGTCGTCCAGAACGGACTCGCGACCACTCAGATGAACAACAAAGCGGCCACTGGTATGACCTCTGACCTCATATTTGACTCATTTACTGTATTTATATTACGTCTTGCAGGAGAAGAGGCGCCGAAAGCCATTGTTGTGACCACAAGACAACAGTACGCCTTACCCGAAGACGGCATTGTTTTCTGCAATTTCAATCAACTCTATAAAATAGATCCAAAAACTCTTAAGTCTTGGGTTAATGTGAGTTCTTTTGTTGTCCACTCTTTGAACAAATATTGACTATAAGGACCTATAGATCCTGAAACGGGTGCCCAACAGTGTGTTGTGGCTCTTGAGGTTCCCAGCCGTGGGTGAGGCCAACATAACCGCCTCTGCTATCAGCTATGGTCTCTCTCCCGGACGGTTAGTCTTCTCAAATGTGGCCGCAAAAGAAGAACACGTTAGAAGAGGACAACTCGTGGACGTGTGTTTAGACACTCCTCTATGTAATGGACACACGACAGGAATGGACGTTCTGTGGGCCGGGACTCCAATGATAACATTACCCAAAGAAACGCTAGCGTCAAGAGTGGCCTCATCTCAGTTGACGTGTTTAGGAGTTCCAGAACTTATCGCTAAATCATATGAAGATTACGAAAATATTGCCATAAGATTAGGAACTGATAGACAATAGTATGGAATGAATGGTTGAATCGATTAATGATTTTTGGATTCACTTATAGTTTGAAAGCAATTCGAGCGAAGGTCTGGAGCGCGAGGACTGTATCACCACTTTTCAATGTGAGGACCTATACCTCAAACCTAGAAAAACTCTTTTATAAGATGTGGCAAAAGTATTGCGAAGGCGACGGAAGTCCTGACCATCTCATCAATTGGTGGTAATCTTCAGTCCATTTATTTATACTTTGATTTTATGTTTCATTTAATCGTTATTTTGAAATAAAAATAATTTTATTGTCGAATGAAAACTGATTTTAATGTCAATCAAAGTCTTGTAAAAAAACAATTATATTTCAAATAAATTTATTCAAAGTTTTCACCAAATCTTTAATAAAAATCATTGCCATCGAAGGGATGGCAATACCGTCAGTGTCTTCATAGACGTCACACAAAACTCCTCCCAATTGTTGTGTTTGAAAATGTGTTCACTTTTTGTCATTGTTTTCATTTGAAGAAATGTTTGTCAAAAAAGATATTCATTTGCTTTCATTAAGAGGTTATAAAAACTTTAATTATTTGTTGAGACAATTGTCGGACAAATCAAGCGAATCAAATGAGTCGACAATGTCTTCATTGTCTTCATTCACGTCTATACAGACGGATGAAACTGAGCAAAGAGTGGCCAAACGACCGGTTAATTATCTTCCGGACCATTTGGGACAGTGTCGAAGATGGCAGAGACAGAAGCCTTGGTGGAAATACAGGTATTTCGTTAACATAAACCCTTTGGACGACAAGAAGACCGAATGGACTCCTAGTCCTCAATACCCGGCTCTAAACGACGCCAGTTCTGAAGGCATGAGAAAAGAGTTTCGACTTCAATGGTATGAAGCGATCAGAAGACTACCATCGGCTCAACAGAAGGAATACGAGATTTCCAAACATTACTCACATCTGAGTTATATTTTGGAACCGATTCAAAGACAATACAATTGTTTGCCATTACAACAGTTCGTCACAAGAACTCATCTGATCTCTGGTCAAATGCCATACATTTACGATCAGATGGACATCGAAACCATTTTTGACAATCAATTAAAGCAATTAATTCTCGATTCAATTGCTTTGCATTTGTTTGAAACCAAACAAAGAAAGCCTTCATTAGAGTTCAAGACATCATTTAAGCCTATTTTAGGTCATCCCGACTCTGATCTTCGGGTCGTCGGCGCCAAACAGGAGGACACCATTGAAGACGTTATTGCAATCATCCGAAAGACATTGCAATCAAAATACAAACATTTGGAGCGAATGCAGGTTTGGATGGTTTGGACCAACTCTTTGACCATCAATTGATTTATGTAATTATCTTCAGATGGATTTGAGTCCAGCCGTTTGCAGCAGTTGGTGGCATAAAGACTTTCCGACGCCTTTCGACAAACAGAGTTGGTTTCCGAATGACACATATGATCAACAGTTCCTCTATAGGTCAACCCATTCCTTACACTTGCGAAACGAAGAACCCTTACCACCAGTCAGTACTTCCGTCATTAAAATTAGAGACTTTTTATCACATCTTATTTCAGGTCATTTCACTCGAAGACGATATTTGCGTCAAATCAGTTGTTCCTGAATATAAATACCGATTATTACAATTTGGACACCAATTCAGTCGACAGACACCGACCAATTTGCCCGGCTTTTGGACTGACTGCTCCAATGGCTTCGACTTCCCAAACCTGATCTGTCTTTCGCGAAGAGACATGAAATTAAGGGAAATAAAAAACGAAAGATCTTTTGGTGACGACCAGCAGGTGTTGGACGGAATGGCCATCACTTCTTCGTTCGCATGGCTTAACAGTTTGGCCTCAAATCTTGGATTCACTGTTTATCATGAGTTGACATATCCTTTGGTCACTCACGTGATTATAACGGACGGCCAGTTTTGGTCGTTCTATGTCTATCAACTCAATACACATAGCTTTCATAGCGATGTCGACAAAGACTTATTGCGAAACGTCTGCTGGAGTTCAGGTGATCTCAAGCTCTTCGATGGCTATGAAAACGGCCAACTCGTTGGTGTCAACGAAGAAGTGCTCAAATTATTGATTAAAGTAAGAATCGATTCAACGATTTGTTTGCAATTGATTTTAATTTGTAAATAATTTCAATCAGTTTTTGGTTCGTTTGCCACAAATGACCGACAATTGCAATCTTCGGCCATATTTGAGTGAAGACATCAGAAGTGAAGACGACATAAAACATCTGAGTTATCAATTGAGACGCCGTTACTCTAATTGGGTCGACCCCTGGCTTAAGGGTCGACAGAAAGTTCACTTATGGGAGAAGATATATAAATACCATAAGGAGGCGTCGCCCGTCCCTCACCTCAGGACAAGACCGAAGATTCAGCTGAAATTTCCGCCGTTTTTTAAGCGATAATTTATTGTAAATCAATCTTAAGAACAATGAATGGAAATAATATTGAATTAATATTTAGTTATAGATTAATATCCAATGAATAAAAGTTTGTTTAATTAAGTGTTAATTGTTATCAAATCGATTAATATCTCCAAAGCGTTCACAACTTGTTGTCTATTGAATGAAGAACAGCACAAAACCCGACATTTTTGTCCGTGTAATACATTTTGGAAAAATTCTGTAAAATATTCTGTATTATTCATGACATCCATATGAGTGCCCAACACAAGACAGGGTCGACCCTTCAGTCTGGGATGTGAGAGAACATTTTTGAGCGTTTCTTTGGCAAGTGTTAGGTTTTCTTCATTGGCTGAAGAGTTGACCACAAATAGTATCGCATTCTTATCGGCGAAATAATAATTCCAAAAGTGTTGTACTCTTCCAGAGCCGCCCAACTCTTTAATACTGACCACTTTGTCTTTGATGGGAAGAGTTTTTATATTGAATCCATTGGTCGGCTCGATATCAGTGGTCGTCTCGCCCACCAATTGGGCCAAAAGAGTACTCTTTCCGGAACCACTCAAACCCAGACATAAGATATTGTATTGATCTTTGACCACAAGTATCAATGGTTTGTGACAGAGCACAAACTGCCAGCACTGGGAGGGTAGAGAATAGGGTTATTAGCAATGAATAAATAACATCTCATTTAAGCAAACATTTATCGAAATATAAATAATTTATAAAAACATATATAAATAATAAGTCATTACTCGTCTGATTCCCATTCGACACGCACTCAGACTGCATCCCACTGTCTCTCTCACACCGGGCATATCGACCAGTCTTTATTCAATTGCAATCCACAGAATTTAACGTTAATTACAAACAGTTGTTTCAATTTTTGTCATTCAATCTTCATATCCATTGATTTAAATAATTTTCCCAAAAATGAATTGTTTTCAAAACATTAAATATTTTAACATTAATTTCAAATTAATTTCATTTCAATTCATTTATTTTGATTTGAATTTTTGGCCAAAATTTCAGATAAAATTTTCTTAATTTATTTTATAAATTAATTGACAAAAGAATTATTGAGTATTTGTCTATAAAAGTGATAATCACTTCCATCACATCCATCACAATATAAGACATGAATATCTTTTAATATCTTCGAGATTGCGTTCATTGAATTGACGACAGAATAACTAAAACCAAAATATTTCAGTTTGTATTCAATTCATTCAATTTTATTGCATTTCATTGAATTTTTTTATTAAATATTTTTTATATTTATATAAAATAATTTAATTTAAATGTTATTTAATTCATTAATTGTTTTGTAATTTAAAGTTTGATTTAAAAAACAAATAAAAATGTATTTATTTTTATTGAACATAATCTCAATTCATTAAAAACTTTAGGATTTGTTAAAGAATTTTAAATTCAGTTCAAATTTAGTTAATAATAGAGAATAATAACGCAGTGAACCTTTGATTGTGATTACCTTGTGATTACCTTGTGATTACCTTG
>JAQIXR010000661.1:0-21968 GCA_034700825.1 Quadroppia sp. Gr-Ori-00064 | reverse complement strand
TCTATCACCACCTCTTCGTGGGGCCGACGAATCTGAAGACCTGAAAGTCGGCTGATGTGAAGAACTACTAAAGATATCATTATTTTGATCTTCGGTTTCATTTTTTTCGTTTGAATTCTTAGTAAAATCTTTTGTCTTTCGTTGTCCTCTATTGGCCAAAGCGGCTCTTTGGAGACGAGGAGGTCCTCCTCCCCGGCCACCACCGACACGATTATTCTTTTCTGATCTATTGGTTGATTGTTTTGAATCCTTATTCTCTACTTTCGACTCTTTATGGGAACTGATGTCTGGTTTCGAGTTTTCATCACCTGTTGAAACAGTAGTTTTTGGCGGTTTCTTCTTCTTGCGGCTGTCTGTCCACTGGGTGTCAAGACTGTCCCCTTCAAGGATCATATCAATAGCCTTTGCGGTGTCGTTGTCACAGTCATGAAGAGCCACCACCGCGTCGTCTCGTGAACTACCGGTCAGTTCCATGATTTGGTCGATTTTGGCCTTCAGTTCGTTGTCGTCCATCTTATCGTTCATCAGATTCGCGATTCGGATCTGTTCTGCCGTCGGCTTCGGTTCCAAGAGATAATAACAAGCATTAAAACAAACCATTTATTGAATGTTAAAATACCTGTAATTTTGAATCTGATTTGGATTTGTCTGAACTTTGGATCAAATCATTTGAATCATTGGCCACAGAATTGACCGCAAAATTGCTTTTATTTGATTGTATTCTCTTCTCTTTGGGCGCTCTCTTCTGCAGAGGGGTTCCAACACTTCCGACCACTGAAGTCATAATTTAATTGAAGATATGATCGCTTTTTGTCCACGAAATGAGACGACAATTGGTTTATAATTAATATTATTTACAATAAAATCCAAAATATATTTACAAAACGTTTTGTTGAACTAAACCTTTGGTTAAAAACAATTCATTAGAATTAATGTCAAAAATAATGATTAAATCAATGAAAATAAGTCACAATTAATTGAAATTAATGTTAAATATAATAAATAAAACAAATTGTTATTAAATGTAATAATAAATAGTTTTTATGAAATCAAATGCAATTCATATGAAATGCGCGTCAGATCTGAACAAAGGATTCATTTCAATGACTAATGAATACATCGTTTTATTATTGTATTATTTGAGACAATATTTTCATTGATTTTCATTATAGTTAAGTCTATATTAAATCCGATTAAATGTTTTCGTTATTAGTTATACGAAAACCGGATTTGTTTTTGAATATAATTACCATTTAATGTATTGAAATGAAAACACAATTTATTTTATAAATTGAGCAAAAATTGCGACAAAATGTAGTCAAACATGAATTACGTTATTGTTGTTGACATCTGTTGACTGCTGTCAGTCTGTCCTCGTCTCAGCCCTGTCCCCCTCCGCCCTCCCTGTCCGCCACTGCCCAAACTATGGCTATTATATGACTGTCCACTAATTGTCTCAATGCTGTTGTGATGAGTAATACAAGTAATACAAGAAGTGATTCAAATGAAAGCCTTTCGATATACGAGACACCAATCACTTCACCCCTCAATCAATCTCTTTGTGACTCAACTCGAATCGATTCCGCGCTCTTCGGCACCACTTCGGGTAACAGTCAGTCCATGGATTTGTATGACTTTCAGCGCCCATTTGACATGAGATCTGTGGCCACGGATTCAACGCTCAGACAAACGGTTCGACATCTGAATAGCGATTGCGAAGAATGTCTGCCAACAAGTAATGCATCAATAAATGAGTCTTCCGTTTGGTTCAGAAGACAACGGATGCCCGAAATGGTGTCCAATTGTCGGGACGTCGACCACAATAGCAGATATGTATTGTTAATGAAGTGTATGTCAGAACTGGATTGCGAGCACTTGGAGTTGATTGGAGTCGAGCAACAGATCCAATCACTTAGTCTTAAGTGTCGGACAATTCGAGAGAACATAATATCGAAAACAAATTCAATTCATTCGTTAATCAATGAAATGTTTGAAAACCCGAAACAAACGGCACAAAAGCAAACCCAAACCCAAACCGAGTCTGAAATTCGGCGAAAATACGAATCAAAACCAAATCCATACCAAAAACCTAAAATCGATGACCTCTTCTCGAGTCCAACTGTTTCTGTTGTGTCTGAGCCAAAGAATGACAATTTGACCGAAAGTCAACTCAAACTCAACTCAAACACAACCGAATTCACTGTCAGTCTCGAAGTCATTCAAATCAATTCAATTGAATAATATTTTTCTTATTCATAGGAATTGTCCGAAAGAACAAAGAAGTTATTAAATGGTTTACCGGCTTTAGTTAAGGGGTATTTGACTCGACGTCTGATGAAAACCGAAAAAGTAATTGAAAAAATCGAAACAATTCGCGAAACAACTCAACTGTTGACCACATATCGAAACTCATCGAATAAGAAGATAACGATAGAAGACATTAATTTTCACAAACGACTGATCATTCAATTGGAAAACAGTTGCCACGAATTCTATGATATATTCTTCAGTTATCCCAAATCGGCTCAAATGGCACTCATATGTCGATCGCGCGAACATATTCTTGATCGCCATTACAGAACTGGTTCTGTTTTATCCAATTATAGCTATTTGTCTTCAAATCTCAACTCAAGTCATTCTCAAACCAATGTCACGAAAACCATGTCTTCGGTCACCAAAAGAGTGATAGAAAGAAAGACACAAAAGAGTGGAACAAATGGTTCACAACTCGACTCTTCGCTCACAAACCCAATGCTCAAAACGTAAGACCAGTTCTAAGAAGTATTTCAATTGAAATCATTTTTGGATTTTGTGTCAAATGTTTAGATTTTCTTCAACTCAAACACCAAAGCACTTCTCTTCGAGCCCTTCCGCTGTCAGGCCTTCGAAAGGGGTAACCATTCGTCGATCTCAAAGACATAACGTCAAGAACTCAAGTCTTAAACGAAAGGCAACTTTCACTAAAAAATGATTTCTTTTGTAATATTTTTTATAAATGAATTGAAAGACAATTTTATTAATAATTAATGTATTTATTGTTTGTAAAAATATTTTATATTTTCATTGAAGAGATGTATTTATTATAATTATATCTCAAATACTTTTAATATTCAATTATTACTCAATTTTTATAAATAAAATTTTTTCATATTTTAATTGTTAATGAAATTTACAATAAATTGAATTCAAATCTCATGGTCAGAGCGAACCCCTGCTGAAGACCTGGGTGTAGCCACAACTCCACCAAACTTCAAAAGAGACGATTCAATGTCTCGAAGATTCAATTCCTCGAAGATATCATTTGATCTAAAAATGATTAAATCAATAAAAAGTCATTTCATTTACAATAAAATTAAATACTTTTTAATGATATTAATGGTTTTGATCAATGTTTTCGATTGTGTTTTGACTTGAATTATATAAATGTCATTCAATTCTTCAAGAGTAGCGATGGCACCAATTGGCACGTCTTCGCCCTGGACATTGTCCAACCACCACAACCTGAGCTCATGTCTCAGTGTCTCATATTTTCTAAACATATATACAATGATGTCTTCGATGACAACCATTGATGCGATACTCACTCATCAGATGATAATATTTGTTGAACTTCGAAGAGTTTGAGCAAAAGGTGTTGAAGTTGGCTAACAATCAGTGGTCTAACGTTAATAGCATTCATTGCTCCACAATTTGTTGCGCTTCTAATGAGTGCTCGTTTGAAAAGTGAGATCTTTTTGGTTTTGTTACTCATTTTAAAACAACTTTTGTATTAAAGTTTGAAAATGCAATCATTGATAGAGTGATGGAAATGTCATTTAAGACATAAGACTCATGTCTTCACATTTCAATACATTCCCTCCCATTGACTTCCATTGAATCCCAGTCCCAATACTGTAAGTCATGTCACACAAAGATAACGTTCCCCTCGACCCGGGTATTAGCACCTGATGGTCAGAGTTGAAGTAAAGTTAAGTTTTAATGAATAAAAATTATGAAAAATAAACGACTTATACAAACATTTAAATCATATTCACTCCCCTTCCCCCTGACAGGTATAAGCAGTTTGTAATGCAATTTAAATACTGTTTAAAAGTTTATGAATTGAATGAACAAAAAATATTTCAGTTATGAACCGATTCGTGATTTCTAGCTATTATTAACTGAATTAAAATGCTTTTGACTCTCAGTTGTGAGTCTGTTATCACTTATGGATCAGAATATTGAGTGCTATTAAGTGGAGGCGGGAATCAAGTTATACAGTGAATGGCATTCTCTGATCATTACCTTATGTGAAGATTATCTCAAAATTATTTATATCTTTTTGTTTTGGTTTCGAAACGCGATTACGATTTAAAACAAGTATTCTTTGAGAGAAACATATCATAAACTCATGTCGTGATAGTCTGAAGACCATAATGTTGTTCCCCTTCGAACCCAACACTTCTTCACCATTAAGTTTATACTCAAAGGCTTACGAATGTCTCGGTCTATACTATTGCCGGACGAGTACTATATGGTGAAACATAGCCATCGATGTGGACACAAATGTCGGTGCCATCAATGGAAAGGTCATTCTCAGAGAACTGTCTCAATAGAGAGTGAGTCAACTGTTTGTGAACTAACGGAAAGGGAATTAACAAAAATTGAGCACAACTTGAATGTGATTCAAATGTTGAAACGGAAGAGAAGATTCTGTGAAGAAGTGATCCCTAATAGACACAAACTTAACAAATTTGGTGATTCTTTTCAGACAATCAGTTCTTCTAATAATAGACATCCAATTGATTCAAATACAGTTTGCAAAAGAATCTCAAATTCTAGAAGAATTTCTTCTAAAAGTTTGTCGAAAAAAAGTAAGAATTTCTAATTTTTAATTTTAAAATAAAAATTACATTTATTTGAAATGAAAACTTATTTTGAATTTATTATCAAATTTGTTGACATTAAGTATTTTAGTCGAATATCGATATAATTGACGTTATAAGCAATTAGTGAAAGATTTTGTTATTGGAAGTAATGATAACTTCATTACAAATGTCTTTTCCAATGGTTTTTCTTATATTTAATTTCAATATTTAAGTCATATATAATTCTTATAAAAATTAATTTTTAATTAAAATTAATAAAATTTATTTTAAAAATAATAAAAATATATCTGAATCTCAATAAATTCGTGAGTTTTAATAATTTCAATAAAAAATTATTGAAATTGTCTCAAAAATTATCAAAATATTCATTTGATTTAAAACAACGAATGTTTTCGTAGTTATTATTCAAACAAAAAACATAAAAGTCTTGATTTGGACCACAATTCGGAAACACTTTCTTTGGAGAAATAATTATATAATAATAATATAGTTTTGAGTGAAAGAAAAGTCCGAAGAGAATGGTTTGAGAGGAAAACAGGTATTGAAAATGATAATTGAATGCCCTCTTTTGGCATCCCTTACCTGTTCTGCGCTGTAATTCAGGTTCGTTTAGTCCGATAGCCCTAAAGGCATGCACTCTATACTGGCTCTGGGCTCAGGTAGAGTCAGTCAGTCAGGCTCTAACAGCCCTAAAATTCTTCTAAGCTGTCATTTGAGTGAAGGTTACTCAGGTAGCAACCGATGGGGCACTTCTTTGGATAGGGATGAGAGGAGAGGGGATGCCTTCCCCTCCGATTCGGTGCTTTTTAGTTGACTTAGCATTTTCTTAGCACACATTCACAATATGGTCGGCCCTTCTCGTCTGTACCTCATATTTGTTGCCAACAATTTGAACAGATTTCTCAAAATAGCGATGAATTGAATTTAATTGAATTTTGTATTTTTTTGCTTAAAATTGTTTATATTAATAGAATTGAAAAAAGTTTTGAAAAGTTTTTGTTACTCTTATAACTCATATGTTTTGCATTGAATTGTGTTCTTGTGATCAATAATATAATGGTTTGATATAAAGATTGTCAAACATTATCAGTAATGGCAACTGCTGTCGGATTGTCAAAAGTTTTCATATTAGACAAATACTTCACTGAGGTTTGTCTCATAGTTATCTATAACATACCCGTCCTTTTACTCATTTATAAGCCTTTCATAACAGTTGACAAAGTATTGGCAAACAGAACGTCAACTCCAAGGTATGGACCAATCAATCACCTATTCTTTACTTATTCTTCATTAAGTCGAATAAATACAAACATTTGTTTCACGAAAAGTGATTTTCTTTACATATGATAACATTTATTAACAATTGGTTCACGTTTTCAATGAATGAAACATAAAATGAGATATAATTATATAATTTCATTATTTCTCAAAACTCACGAAATTATCATATTTTGTGTTAAATATAATTTTAGTCAAAAGCTATCAATTATTTTCAAATGTATTCATTGAATATTTTTATGATATCATTGTTTATGCAAATCATTGCAAACTTTTACCCCTTAGACGCCTCCTCATCCTACGAAGCCGTCCATCTTCAGCAACAATTGAAAAACTTGAGTTCAGAGTTGGTTACTCTTAGAACCAGACTTCGTATATCACCAGTCAATAAGACTAACCAGACATTCAATGGACAGACAAAGACTGTTGAGTCACAACAAATAGGTTTGCTTTTCAGATGACTTTAAATATCGAATATTATTTATATTTATATAAAGTATTGAAAATATTTTGAAAATATTTTTGAAAAATAGTTCAAATTTTATGACAAATTGAAAATAAATTGATTTATAGATGAGTTTAAATCATGTTCGGAATCGACGAACAAAACCAGAAAACAAGAATATCTTTACTCAGAAGTGAATGATTTGATTCACTTAATGGGACCGTTAACTGAGGATTCATTGCTACGGGCCCTACACTCCCGGTTCAATGCCAGACAGTATTATGTGAGTGAACTTAATGTCCTATCAATTCATAACACACTATAAAAACAATATTTATTTTTTGATTTAAAAAATATTTTTCAAATTCCTTATAAAATGTCTAAAATTAAAGTCAAAATTGTTTGCAAAAACTTTGAAATTTTAAGTTTAAAAAAGAGTTTAATTATTGTTTGAATGCATTTAAAACGAATCAAAGACTATATAAACACTTGAACCTAAAACTTGATTTGAAAATTGCCAAAAACCTCGTCTTCGGGCTATCATAACAGTGAGAATCGATCAAACAGTCCAACCATTTGAAGCTAGAGATGGGATCATATTTAGACTCATATCAAAATTCTTCTCTTTTTTATAACATGTTTTAAATGATTTTTAAGATATTTTGTGTTTGAAAAGATTTTACATTTGTTTTCAAACTTAAAAAACAATAGAAATGATCAAAAAATTCATTGAAATAATTTTAAGTTTGATTTCACTATATTTGATATGAAAATATTTAGAGAAAATATCTTGAATTTTACGAACAAATACAATATCTTGGGTCACTTTCATCCCTGGGTCACGAGTCGATTAACTTATATATTACTTAAAATGAATTTTGACTTTAATTTTGAACTAAAAGTATTTTTCAAAATATTTAACAATTGTTTTTTGTATGAAATGTCAGACAAATGTCGGACCAGTTTTGCTGTCTATCAATCACTTGAAAGATCGAAGAAATGCATTGACATTAAACAGCACTCATTTGGAAGCCCTTCAATGCACCCAATTATTACGTATAGTCCATGAGGCCGTTCGCCAGCAAAATGAGACGGGTTATCCTCAGGCTATCCTTTTAAGGTATTTTAACTAATATTCAATTGGTTTTCATTCAAACAATTGCTCCAATAGTGGGATGAGTGGAAGCGGAAAGACTTACTCATCAATGATAATATTGAGACAGTTGTTTGACGTGGCCGGGGGTGGGCCTGAGACCGATGCCTTCAAGCATTTGGCCGCCACTTTCACTGTCCTAAGAAGTTTGGGAAGTGCTAAGACTGTCATCAATACCGAGTCAAGTCGTCTCGTGAGTCCATTTCAACCACTTTTCAAATGATTTTATTCTCAATTTGAATATCAAATTTAGGGGCACTTTATTGAAGTGCAGGTGACTGACGGCGCTCTGTATAGGACCAAGATTCACTGCTATTTTCTCGATCAGGTTTTTGATGATATTTTTTCATATTTTGTTTTTAATTTAAAAAATCTGAATTTAGTCACGAGTTGTGAAAACTTTGCCAAATGAAAAAAACTATCACATATTCTACCAGATGTTGGCCGGGCTTACACACGATGAGAGGGGTCAGTGTCCCGGGTGTTATGTTTGCACACATATATATTGAATGAAGTTTTGTTTGTTTTCAGCAAAACTCAATTTAGACAACTATTCCGTTCAGAACTTGCATTATCTCAACAGAGGAGACATTACTTGCAATGAAGAAGAAGATGAGACGCGATTTGAGGCCTGGAAGGTATGACACATTTTGATCTGACATCAATTTAACTCTGATTTATTTGATAGTCGTGTTTGTCTGTATTGGGCATACCTTTCATGGATGTGGTCAGAGTGTTAGCGGCCGTCCTTTTGTTGGGAAACATTCAGTTCAACGAATCTTCAAATCTTATTGACTCTAATAATGAAAGCAAAAACAATTGCAGTAATGAAGTGAAAGCCGTCTCTTCATTGCTGGGCATTTCCAGTGTTTCGCTTTATAGAAGTCTGACCACAAGAACCCATCAAAGCTCAAGAGGACAACTCCTTAAGTCTCGTCGAGACTCTAATAATGTAATGTTTTATTCGATTTTCATTTAACTTAAATTTGATTTAATATTAAAAAATGATTTTTTAAAAATAACTTTAAAGTTATCGATCGATAAATGAATTTTTTAAACCCAAACCTTAACCCTGACCATAACCAGGCTCAATCAACGAGAGATTCTTTGGCTAAAGCTCTGTATTGTAGAACTGTGGCCACTATAATAAGAAGAGCCAACAGTTCCAAAAGGATTGGATCAACTTGTGGTACACTCAGTTCGGACAGTAATGAATCCATACATAACCACATAGAGACTGGTAGTCATCACGCGTCAAGTATTGGTCAGTGCTTTCCATTGGTTCCTATTGTGTTATATTTGAATGAATGTCATTTAGGCTCAAATGGCGCAAAATCTTATAAATCAATGAATGTCCTCAACTCTGCCGTAAGACACGCCACCGATGGCTTCATCGGTATATTGGATATGTTTGGGTTCGAAGACTCGAAGGTATTATTGAATTATAATTGAATTCTAGAAAAAAGTTTATATGAAATGAAATCGACTTTTGTTTGTCTGTTTGAAAGCCGAGTCATTTGGAACAGATGTGTATTAACTTAAGCGCTGAAACGATGCAACACTTCTATAACACACATATATTCAAATCGAGTATAGAGTCGTGTCGGGAGGAAGGGGTCAAATCTGATGTCGAAATCGATTACGTCGATAACGTTCCCTGCATTGACTTCATCTCATCTCTGGTATTATCTTATTTGCAATACATTTAACAGACTTTTAATTAAAAATATTTTCCTTAAATACTATCCAATGGACAGAGAACTGGTTTATTCAGTTTATTAGACGTCGAGTGCTCTTTGAGAGGAACACCTGAAGCCTATGTCCAAAAAATCAAATCACAACACATGACAAACAGTCGATTCTTTGATGTAAGTTCTAATCTGGAGAAGACATTCACAGATCAATCCCAACAAATGTCGCGTTCATTCGGGATCCGACACTTTGCGGGTCAAGTGGTCTACGATTCGAGCAATTTCTTGGAATCAAACTCTGATCGTCTGAGCGATGATGTGATCGCAATATTTCACAAATCTTTGTGTACTTTCGGTTTTGTCAGTCATTTATTTGGTGTCGAATTGAGATTGTTGTACAACAAGGAAACGGTTCCGAGAGGTCTGACATTTAGAATCGCACCGATAGCTCACGTGGACCTACAGAACGGATGCGAACCGGTGTCTACTTTGACACAGGACTTCCACACCCGATTGGACAACCTGTTGAGGACTTTAGTCCACGCGAGACCTCATTTCATTCGTTGTATTAAAGTATATAAAGTTTTTAAAGTCAATGAGAATTGAATTAATTGACTGTTATTTGAATCCCAGGCCAACAATTCAGAGCTATCGGACCATTTCGACAGAGGAGATGTTGTTAAGCAGATCCGAACCCTTCAGATCTTAGAGACGGTTAATCTAATGGCAGGGGGTTTACCCCATAGAATGCGTTTCAAAGCATTCAATTCTCGTTATAGACTTTTGGCTCCGTTTGAGTCAATTAAGAGATGTGAAGACAAGTCGATAGAAGACTGTAAGGTATGAGTGAATGAATACATTTGATCAACACTTAAGTCGATCACAAACTTAACACATATTCTAATATCAATTGAATTTCAGTTAATTTTGGACTGTTTTGTCCAAAACCAAAAGAACATTCAACCCGTTTCTGCCGCTTCCACCACTTGGGCTCTGGGGAAAAGGCATATATTCTTGAGTGAAGGCGCCCGACAACAGCTCGAGTGGTTGAGGAATGAAAAAAGAATGGTTTCTGCGCTTCTAATTCAGTCTACTTGGAAGGGGTGGAATATTAGGCGCCGTTGGCCTCTCATTAAACAAAGTCTATTAGCACAGAGTGTCGGCGCTCGTAATATGGCTTTGAATACAATGTCATCCAAACCACGACCCCTTCCCATCACTTCAACCCCTCCCCCATTCGGTGGTAAACAGCAAATCCAGACAAAGTCTGTTGAAATGTGTGACCAGAATGTCATTCAAGAGACTTGTACTTTGTTTGGCATCGATTTGGTATAGATTTTCACAAATGTTTATGACTTATAATTAATATGAAATATCGTTCCAACAGAACATTCCTCCTCCCGTTCCTCCAAGTCGTTCCTATACAATAACTGGCAATTCAAAGCTAGGTTACCCTCAAACAAGAATCATGAAAATGGATTTCCCTGAGTCTGGGTCTAAAGTACAACTAGGAAAGGGTCACAGAGTGGTAGTGATTGGCGCCTCGTCAAAGCGCGGGCATCTTCTGGTAGAGCACAATGACTTAACCCTAACCATTCCCTATCAGTTTCTCGAATTGGTGTCCAATACTAACACAGTGAACAGAAGGGCCGGTAGTGTTAACATATAATTCTCATTCCAACCCATATTTGACTCAATTGAATGCCTACTGAAATGTGCAATAAATATAAAATCTCTTTATTTTGAAAAATATTTATAATTTTTAACATAAATCAAATCATTTCTCATTTTCTTAAACAATTGAAATAAATATTTATTTAATGAAATTTTTTGTCAAAACATATTTTTCTTGTAATAATTTCATCTCATATTCGATATATTATTACATTTACCAGAAGTTATAAAATGAGATTACAAAATGAACAAAATGAACAAGGTTCATAAGGGTGTTAACGAACAAACTTATGTCAATAAATATACAAATCATTGTTTATTTGAAAAGTTTTTCTCTATTTTATTCTTATATTAATTCAAAGTTTTTATATTCTTTGAATGAGTTCTTCACTCAAATCGAGTGTCAATTAATGAAGAAGTCATTTGTCATTACAAGTGCTGTCATTATTCTCATTATACCAATGAAAGGCTTATTTGGATTCAAGTGAACATTTAGTGTGTATTAGGCATTAAAGACCTATCGATACCATTGATTGTCATCTCATTTGAACTTAATATTAAATTAACCAAAAGTTTAGACAACTTTTAGGACTAATGAAATGTTCATAACTTAGGTATTGCCAGCCATTAGAGCCTTCAGTAGCCATAGTTGGTCTGAATTTGAGACCCACTTTAGGCACCACTTTTGCTACAAAAGTGCATTTCGTATAAATAAAGTTTTCGTTAACTTTTCGTACAATAACTACAATAACTGTTGAGTTCAGTCACTGTTAGTCTGAAAGCAAACATTGAAAAGCAGTGAGAAATTGGACTCAAAGCCAATCGGTTATAGTGTTGGCCACCAATAGAGAGCTCAGGCTTTCAAACGTCACTCTTGTTTTGTTTAGCACTACGACAGCCATAGACTGCTATAGACTGCCAGCCCTACCACTGCTTCCATACCAGTCCTACCAGTCCTGCAGACAGTGAAGAGTGGATTTGGTTCAGCAAATGGCGGATTAAATGCCAAATAATTGTCAATTGATTGAAATGTTTATTAATATTAATTAACATAATATTCAATAATAATGTAATGAATGTTTGATTCAAACTATTGTTTGAGTTTTGTTTCATTTGCAAACATTTTGTCATTTGTTTTGATTTAGTGATCAATAGATCATTGTTTACAATCCAAGACATAAACAATTAATTGATAAATAATGAGAAATATTTCGATTCAATTGGCAGACAATTCGTCCAATAATGGTATGATTTGATCCATTGTTTTTGCAATTATGTCTTCTTGTGGTCACACTTTGTCTTGTATTTCACACCTAAAGACAGCAGAAGATAACCAATGCTTAAGAAAGGCTTTGAATATAAAAACAGTTGTTTTGATAGCAATAATAAAAAGTTTTTATAAAAAAAATTGAATTTTAATTGAAATCCAGTGCTAATCATGAGCTCAGGTATGGTTTTAATGATAAGGACAGGCATTACGTGCTCTCAAACACATATACAACTGATCCCACAATTCATATTATATTATCTTTGACTTCAATTATGGTTTAGTTATTATAATAATTATTGCCTTAATTTTTATCTCATTTTTGCGAAAACAATATTAAATTTATTATTATTTTAACGTTTATTATATCAAAAACAAGTCTTTTTAACATTTGTTTAAAGCTTTGATTATTTTCTTTCAATGTATTTGTGTTTTAATTGCTTTCAGACAATCATTTGAATGAATATTTTTTGATAATTAATTGATTGCTTTTTATTACACAAAGTCTTAAAAAGATTTTAATTAAAAACTTGTAATGAATTTAGATTTGAATATTGACTACAATTTTGTAACAAAACGATTGAAAATGTGTTTGAAAACGGGTTTCAATTTATTTTGATTACAACTTATATATGAATTTTTCGGTCATTCAATCACTCTTTAAATGGCAATAATTTTAACTAAATTTTCAGTTCATATCATTTGAAGCCTTTAATAACATTTTGATTATTAACATTGAATTCATTATTTACTGTCCAAACAGTCAGTGGTATTAACCGAAACAGTTCTTCGCGCGGAAGTATCCGAATCTCTCCTCCGATGGCACCCAATAATAATGAGATAAAACCTATCCTTCGGACCAATACTTCAAATAATATGAGAAGTGATTCAGAGAACCAATCGTTGAATCAAAGCCTAAACTATAACCGAATCTCTGCTCCACTTTTGAACAGTTAGTTTTTGTTTGATTTAAGCCATAATTAGTTTAATTGTCTTTAAATGACTAATAATTAATGAAATTTTCAGATCCAATGCCAGAGAATTGCGATGTCTTGAGGAATAAAATGTATTGCAATCAATACTATGACTCAAATGTAATGAAGTTTTTTGATTCATTTCAATCAATATTCAATTAATTGTCTTATGTTTAACAGAATTATTTGATTCATATTAACAAATGTCAGCAAATGAGAAAAAATGACATGTCTTTTGGCCAGTCGTCACAGTCATCATTCATAACGACCCTCAATAACTGTGCACTGAGTGGTCAGTCGACCACAACGTCCACACCAGCTGTCAATAATGGCATCACATATGCAAACCTTAACATAAACTCAGTTAATAATTCTAGAGGTTCTCTAGAAGACCCGGGTGTAGACGTTGATCGCCTCAGCCCCAGCACTAGTAGTAATGACAGCCGAAAATCGAGATATAGTTCCGCCAGTTTGGACAGCGGTCGCGGAAGTGATACAAAGGTATATTTGATGTCAATTGTGTTTTGATATTGTATTGAAGTTTTGCTTTTGTCATAGACTTCAGGCCAATCACATCGGGTTTCAGTACATAGTTGTGAATCTTTGGGCTCTTCGACGAGCAATAAAGACAATTACAATCGTAACTCTTCTTCGTCTTCGAGTATTGGGAGTGGAAATAGTGGTGTAAACGATGGCGATATAAACACAATAAGTACTGCCAGTGTTTCTGACCCTAATTGGACTCCTGTAAGTGTTGGCCACTCTATTACCGGTCCCCTCAGTATTCCCGAAATGGTTTTGCACGGATTCGCTGTAAGACTTATTTTTGTTTATTTTGATTTTTTATAATTATTTGACTTTTCATTTGATTTATTTGTATATGAATTATAAAAATTATTTTATTAACTGAAATATTTTGACAAAATTTGTTCAAAAAAAAAACAAAAAGTGTTTTGCATTTGAACGATAAGACTATCATTCGCTTAGATTTCAATATTTTTTTGGATAAAAATTTTTACAAATATTTTACAAAATATATTCATTTTGTTGTTTGAATGAAAATTCAATTTTCTTTTAACATAATCTGCATATTATTTGCAAATATATTGAACAAAATCTGATTAAAGACTCAAAGTTTAGCTTATTTTTAACTCAATTTTCATTTTGAAATCAATGAATGTATTTATTTTATTTCAAAACTATTTCAAATGAAATTATTTTTTATTTTTTCCTTGAAATTGAACCTCAAAAATAGTTGTATTCAATGTTTAAATATTGACTTTTGCCTCAAATGTTTGAAATTCCGATAATTTTGAAAACATTTCATTTAAAAAGTAATTTAAAAAACAATTAATTCTATATTTTATATTTAAAACAGTTTTTAATTTTCATTTCCGTTAATAGAAATTGTATTGTATTTTAAGTTATAATACTTTGAAACTCAATTTAAATCTAAATTAAAAATGTTTTTTTTAAATCCATTTAAATATTGTTAAAAATGATTTTTATAGCCATTTGATTAACAGAGATATAGACTATAGACCACTGAAAGAGTTTAACGAACTTTTCTCAATATAAGTCTTAGAGTATTTTGATTTGATTTTAGTGAACATCAAATATGTTATGCTATGAGTGGTTCAGTTTCGACACAAATCATGTCAGACCTAATTGGCAGTTATGCCCAAACCTGTGACTTAAGATAATATGTGAACTTCTCTTACAATACTCTATTGACTTGTGTTTACAGATCTATTCATTGTATTATTGTATTAATACTCAATTCAATCATTGATTAATAACAACAAACTATTAGTTTTTTTGTCCCGATTTTTGATGTTTAAGAGCTTTTGAAGTCTTTTGAAGTAATGAAAATTGTTTTGATTGCTATTTGTTTGACTTTCTGAAAGTCAATCCGAAATGAATTTTTGTCATTAAATTATTTTCGGTAAAACTATTTCATTTCGACTAATATTAAATGATTGCGAAAACGTTTTGTCACAAAATTAATAACAAATGACTTCAGATGTGATATTGGAAGTGATTTTCTTCAGTGTTTGATTCAGTCAGATGTCAGTACCCATACGTCAATGCACTCATTCCTATACCTCCTATGCCTTTGAAAAAACTTGAATGCATTTACTGTTCTGTTCTCCAACACATCCCTCAAAGGCCTGTCATATCATAAATAAGTCAAATATTTTGTTTGTCTCAAAAAGATTTGATGTAAAAATGACTTATTTTTTATGTAATGATTTATTACAAGTTTATGTAAAGTGAAAAATGTTTAAACTGTGACAAAAATGTGAAATATATTGATAGTAATTATGGATTTCGTATAACATTTTCATTTGACAACTCCTTAGTAGTTATGGTGAGAGAGATTTCATTTGACTTTTCTATTGAATTACTTTTTCAAAAATATTGCTATTATTTGTGTCAATACTATTGAGGAATATATTTGATTCATTGGAATAATTGTTTTGTTTCTAATAACAGATAATTAATTATAATTACGAAAAACATATTTTAAAACATTCAACGATTGAAAAATATTTTATATATTGCTCTATATTTTTATATTAAGAGCAAATGTCAACAATTTTCGACAAAAAAAAATACTTCTTTCAGAACTGAAGATAAAATTGTGATCATTTTTGGCAAAGAATTTTGAAATTTTGTTTACAAATATTTTGAATGTTTTTTTTGTCATTATCTTTGATGAGATGTTAGTGTTTTGTGTGAAATAATGAGAAAATCGTCAAAATATTTTAATTATTTATACGTCGATATTAAATATATTAAAACAACCCCTAATTTCTACTTTGGTTATCCCCCTTTGTATTCATTTTAATGCAAAATTTATTACTTTTTTTGAGCAGATATTCTTTTCAGTAAATATTTAGGAATTAATTTTATTTCTTTAAATCCATTTCTGGGTTAATCTCAACTTAAATAAAATTTTGATTTTCATTCCAAACATCTATTAATGAAAATTTTTGTACAAATTATTATTTACTGAATATGTTATAAAATCAGAAAATAACTGATTTATTAATAATGAACAAAAAAAAGCAAAGAAAAACTTAGAGTTAATAATGGATTTTAAAATTGAATTTCATCTCAAATACTGAATAAAATTTTGAATTAAAATATAAATCTATTAATAAATAATAGAGTATTTCAAAAAATATCATAAATTTCTTTAGAATTAAAGCATTTTTATTAAAAATATTTTTTATTTATTTATTTTAATATTTTATATAAAAATTGATTTGAAATAAATGAGTATTAAAAGTAAAGCAAATATTAAACAATGATTTGTAAGTCTTTATACCTTTCACTCGAATCGATTCAATGCAGAAATTAATATTTTTTCCTATCTTTTCAATTACACAGTCATTCAAAGCGTGTTTTTATTTCATTTTTTCAATTAATTCCTATTTTTTACAATAATTTTATTTAATATTTTCCATAAAAAAGAAATAATAATAAAACTTAATATTATCTGTAAATAGATTTTTAATAACAAAATATATTTGAATAATAATTAGAAAAAGCTTTTTAGTTTGTATTGATATTAGACTAAAATGAATAAATTTGTTATTATTTTTGGCTTTTAATTGAAGTCATAGCATATAATTGAATTAATTTTGCGATTGTGTTAAACAAGTAAATGATGTAATGATGTGAAGGAAAGATGAGAATCACATCATTTGGTGTTCCTATGGTTACACTTTGACGGACGTCCGGACCCTAAGCTTTCATTACTTCTTTCATTGCTTTTTGTATTTGTTTTTCAGATCATTTTATATTAATTTTGTCGAAAAACTATTTTTTATGACTTTTTCTTTTATGAAAAAAAATCTTCAAATAGATTATAGTATTTGACGATCAAAGGGGATGTCAATCGATTTGAAAGGGGCTAAAAATTTGTCTTAACTGATATACCCCTTTTACAGGTGGATATTTTTCCACTTTTTATGCAACTAATATACTCAAGCATTTTATTTGTAACGTTTGTTGTGAGCACTTTTTGCACATAAAATATGTTTTTGTAATGTATCTAAGATTCGCGAATTGAATCTTAAGTGAATGCAAACAAACCAACAAACCTTGGTCATGTTGAAACCTTGGTCATTTTGATCATGTATTAAATTTGATTTTAATTGATAGGACGAAGAAATCATCCATTCCTGGCTCTCGAGAATCCATTTGGAAGAGTATACAAATAACTTCATTAGAGCCGGCTATGATTTGCCCACCATTTCCCGAATGACTCCCGAGGTTTGAATCAATTTATTACTTTTGTTCTGCTTTTTGAACCAATAATTGAATTTATTGTGCATTTTATGTTCAAATATTCTAATAATTTTCAATCTTTTGAATTAATAATTTTGAATAATTTTTAGTTATATTTAAAAATAAATTGAAATAAATTCAATATTTTGATCAATTTATTGATTATATGCTCTTATAATAACTTTGTCATTAGTTTCAATGCATTGAACGAAATCTAGCAATAGTTTTGTTAATCAATTGAACAATGAATACAACAAAAGTCAAACAGAATATAAGAGTTTAACCTATTTTTATGGGTTTGTGTTCACTAATGATATGGAGATATTGTTATTACTATTATTAATATTTCAAACATTATTCTCAATTCAAAGTAAAAGAGATTTTATTTTGTAAATCATTTTTATTGTTCTCCCCTTTAAAGGGGAAAGGCGTTTATTTTTCAGTCATTATAATGAAGTTTTAGTTTTAAAAAATATAATATTTTACTATTGATTTGAAATGAAATTCTTTTTTGAAGGATATGTCAAAAAGTTTGCTTTTAATGTAAGACATGAATATTCTCTGCTCTCATGTGTGGACAGTTGTGCTGTAGTTGTGTTTTCATGTCTAGACATCTATTTCTGTTCATAGTCTATATGTTTGAAATGTATTTCTCAATCCAAAGGATTTGACAGCAATTGGTGTAACGAAACCATTAAAGAGACAAACACTGAAGAATGAGATCCAAAGACTGAGTATTTCAGACGGAATTCCAAACTATAAACCCGTAAGAATTGATTGATTGAGTGATCGATTCAGTCATTAAATGACTATTTGTGTCAGAACTCACTGTTGGAGTGGTTGAAGATTTTACGTTTGGACGAATACTTCCACATTCTCTGCCAACAGGGGTATGACTCGATCGATAGGGTGTGTGAGTTGGCCTGGGAGGATCTGGAGGAGGTCGGCATCAGCAAATTGGGTACTCTTTCGTGCAATCTTTATATCGATTGAATGAATTGGTTTTACTTGAAGTGCTTTTCAATTTCAGGCCATCAAAAGAAGATTACTTTAGCCATAAAAAGGGTGCAAAACCTTAATAATAATATCAATCAAAATCAAGGGTCGGAATCAAATAAATTGACGCTTCCTTTGGTCTACACTAATACCAATGGTCCAGACCCTAGTCGTTCTCTTAACACCAATCATCACATGGCAGTTAATCCACAATTTCAAGAGTCAGTTCCCATCAAAATGTTTGCACCGTTGACCAAATCGACGCCTTCGCCCACCACTGAAAAGCCCATAACTCCACAGTTGAAAACTTTTCAGCAGTTGCCCAATGGCTACGTCTTCTGCAGACAAAGAAGTGAAGGTCCGTATTATGGACTGGTCTCTAATGACGCACAGAGTTCTGTCTTCCAGTCCTCTCGGGGTCGGTCTTTAGAAAGTTTGGACAACAATGAAAGCAATTATTTTCAGATGTTTTGTACAAAACAACAACAAAGACATGCTTTCAATGGGTTTTCAAAACCATTGCATTTTTATAGCAATGATATGTCTTCAAGTGATCCAATCCATGGCTACGAGACCGACAGTGAATTATTTCAAAGCTATGCAAACAATAGGAAAGGCATTTACGAAATCGACGGAACGGCAACTTTGCACAGACCTAAAGGCTTAATAAAAGCCAAACCAATCGCGAAAATCGCGGCGAAGACCAGACCAATAGATCCCAAAATGTATTGCAATGAACAGAAGAACAGTTGTTTCGACAAAATGGAAACCAATTCACAAAATAGTTATATTTGTGAAGAAAATCCAAACAATTATTTCGATGAAATGTCTTCACAAATATATGGAAGTCTTAAGAAGAAGAAGACGCCTCCGCCTCCTCCTAAACGTGTCAACTCCATGAGGAACAGTGCAAACAGTTCCCCCTTATATGGAGGGGCCGCCATCTCTTCATTCAGTCCTCAACTTCCTGTCCATCACTCGGAAAGCTATGACGAGTTTCAGGAACAGGTGTTTGCGACGTGTGTTAAGAGTTTGACCTCTCGTTTCAATAATAGCGATGACTTGAGTGGCAGACAATCCAAAGCTAGTGTTGATTCTAATGACTTTCCTCCTCCCCCTTCGCCCATACATTTCAGTGAATGCCAGAACTATAATACATTACAGCGAAGGAAAGACAAGAACGAACGGTGTGATCGAGACTGCAATATATCGAGCAGTTCTTCAACTGAATCCATGCCTTTCGCCAACGATAACATCGGGACTATTAAACAACGCAATCATGACTGCGGTCACAGAGACACACTTCCGCCCTCTCCTTCATTCACATCTTCAGCTCCTTCTTCACTGACGAGTTCTCCCTCAGCTCCAGAGCCCCAAACCTTCTCTAATGGTATTTGAGATGATTTATGAATGAAATGATTTTTAATGAAATGATTGTTTGAATGAATAGACTCTAAGCTATTGACAAATGGTTTGTCGCCACTAAAACATCCAAGTCTTCAGTCCTGTGTCGACACTAATGGGTTTGTTTGCCATTAGTTTCACTTCAATAATCAATTAACGATTCAATGTTTGACAGGAGTGGTGTTCGACGAGTGGGAACGGTATGTGAATCGGGTTTGGGTTCACGAGTTGACCCCTTGGATGACATCGAGACAATGTTAGTGAATCTGTCGAATCAATTGGATCTAATGCTTGAAACCAATCACAACAATCGCATCAATTAGTGTTCTTAAGGTTTGGTTCGAACAAAGGGTGCAAACCTTTAGTCCGAAATCAGACTTCAATCACAACAATGAATCAAATAATGAGTCAAACAATGAGTGATATTATATTCAGACAACAAAAACATTTATATTTTAGAGCTTTTTTAAATTTTGTCGTTTTGTAGTCATCGCAGAAAAGCTAATATTTTAGAGACTCTTTGCTATGAATTGATAGATATTTTTGTAATCATTGCTAGTCTTCAAACGATATAACGGTTTTCACTTCAATTGTCATTCAATTTATGTTTATATAGAAATCACTTTTATTTATATATTTATCAAACAATAATCAAAACATTTTCTATAGTTTTTTCAAAATTTATTCTTTTTTTCTATCATTCATTTGATCTCAAAATTTGTTTTAGATTTTCATAAAATATAAAAATATAATACAATTAATGAATAATAAGTTAAGAAAACGAATGAAAAATTTGTTGAATTTATTATTGATTTCAATCCCAATATTTGACCAAATGATCACTTTTTGACTGAATGAACCCATCGAATGGTCTTCCTCTGAGTCTATCGAAGCATTCAGTTATTAATTCACTAAATATTACTATGAATTCAGTTATGACTTCATAGCAAACGACCCCTTAATCTAAGACCAGCTAAAATTGATTTGATTTAAGGGTTATATTTATTGCACATTTGATATAATTATTACTAAATGATTAAAAGTTTCCTAAAGTTTGTTATTATATAAAAAATGTTTATTTGATTATAAATCGCATGAATAATGAGTAATAAAACGAATGCAAACTTTTATTATATAATTAGCGATCGATTAATCGATTAAACAGTTATACAAACAAAACATTTTGGCTAAAGATTTACATATTATATGAAAAGCAATTTTAAAATTAATTTAACAAATATTTATATATTAATTGAAATGTAATTAAAATAAGATTTACAATTGTTTTATATATTGACAAATGTTTACAATTTATAGACAAATCAGTATTAATTGAACGCTATTTGTATTGGATTTTATTATTTGAGACAAAGTTTGAATGAATTGAAGGTATTTGAAAATAGACGACAACTATATATAAGAATATAATAGTTCTGTAAATATTTGTATTAATAATAAAATTCATTTAATTATAAATAATAATAAATTCATTCATATGTCAAATGTCTTCGTCTTCACAATCGTTTGGAGTCTCCATAGAAGACCAAAGTACGAAACAATCGATGATATTGTCATCACTGAAGACATGAAAAGTTAATTTAATGGCATTTATATTACTATTGAATACATTTGAATGTTTTGAGAGTTTCCATATGAGTAGAGAAGTCAAAAGTGGTCTTCTCATAGTGTGCGGAGACATCTCATAAAGCATTTCGTGGACCAATATAGCTGTTGGCAAAACACCAAGGTGGTTCACTGTCCACCACTTCCACATTAGTTCTCTGAGTGTCTCATATTTGCTGATATGATATAAATGAAAATCGTTTCAAAGTTTTGTTACAAAATGTTTGTCAAATGAAAGTCACGTTTAGTATTAACTCTTTCTTCATGTGTTCACAACTTCTAACAAAACACTATTT
>JAQIXR010000660.1:0-21970 GCA_034700825.1 Quadroppia sp. Gr-Ori-00064 | reverse complement strand
TAGAAACTGTCGATGAGTTTCTTTCCGTGTTTTTGGTTCAAGTTTTGTGCACTTAATATACGGTGAGTTTTCAGTGATTTTCAGTCCTTTTCAGTCTTTTGAATACTTTATTCAAATTATTCGATATTCAAATATTATTTCAGTTATCAAAATATTTAAATATATAAACAAAAACATTTTTTGATTAATTCTTTCAAATATGATATCATTTTTGCATTTTATTTTTGTTTTTAATACTATTATATATTATATGTTTTAGAAGTTTATGATAAAATGTGAAATTAATTTTCAAAATAATCCCATTATATCATTGAAGTACTGTATATTCTAGAGTCTAGACTCTAGAGCACAGGAAGAAATTTTATAAGGAATAGCAATGTTTGTGTTAATTGTCTTTAGTTTGAGAGTTTAAAAGCTCTTGAATTTCATATACGTTTCATTGAGTGAATATTTGTGTAAATAACTTATGAATGTATTTCTGAATACAAAACAACAAAATATCGTTTGAAGTAATTCTTTGTTTTTTTCAGATAATTATTCTGTGATTTAATAAAAAAAATAATGAAAATGAACAATAAATTGAAAATATTTTCAAATCAAAAATTATTTTCATTTAACAATAATTTTTTTGAAAAACATATACACAAAAGTTTACTGAAAAATGTAGAGGATATTCCTGGCCCTAAACCATCCTTGCCATTTATAGGGACGGGATGGCAATATTGGAAATACATAGGATTGTATGACATCCATAAACTCCATGAAATATTGGCGCAAAAGTTTCAAAAATATGGGCCGATATTTAAAGAGGAATATCAAAGAAAAAAACCAATTGTCTATATATGTGATCCAAAAGATATAGAAACTGTGTTCAGATCTCAGGGCAAATGTCCGATACGACCGGCCAATGACTTTGTGGTTCATTATCGCAGTCAAAATAAAGACAAATATAATTCAGTGGGAATTGCAAACCTCAATGGAATTCAATGGTATTTATTATAAAGAATTTCAATTAAAATTTTAATATAATTTACTTTTTTATTTATTTTTATTACAATCAAAAGGCTTGAAAAGCGCCAGCTTTTGGCTCCGGCTCTGTTAAAGATGAATGTTATTCAACAATATATCCCATATTTGGATAATATTTGCAAAGATTTTGTGGAATATTTTGAGAAACAAATAATCTTTGATAAGAAAAGTAGTAATGAAGTGATAGAAGACTTTCGTGAAATGTCTTATAATTTTGTTTTTGAGTCAATCATCTATTGGTGTTTAGGCACAAGACTTGAATGTCTGAATTCGGACATTTCTTCGGCCACTTCTGATGGAATGATTTTAATAAAATCGACAAAAGATTTGTTTGAAAGCTATCAGAAGTTGTTTTATAGCACAAAATTGTGGAAATATATCAAAACAAAACCCTATAAACAGTTAGAAAACTCTGAAAATTGCATTTATAACACATTATCAAAATATGTCAATTCATCAGTCGATGAAACACAGAGTCTATGCCTAATGAATGAATTGATTAAATTGAATATATTTTCAGTAAATGAAATCAAAGTAATTTTAATGGACTTTATTATTGGCGGTCTCTTTACTGTCTCTAATGCTCTCAATTATATTATCTATCATTTGGCAAACAATCCTATTATTCAACAAAAACTTTTCGAAGAAATCAATGATATTATGAATGGAGAAAATGACATAACTTATGAAAAGTTGTCTCAAATGTCTTATCTTAAAGCCTGTATTAAAGAGAGTTTTCGGCTCACGTCAACTATTCCGGGTATTATAAGAGTACTCCCGAAGGATATACAGCTCTCTGGATATTATATACCAAAAGGTATTAGTAAAATCAATTTTAAAGTCTCTTTTCTCATATAAATTGATTTTTACTCAAAGGAACTCTGATTTTTGCCAACTTTAGTACCACGTGTTTATCGGAGCAATATTTTTCAGAACCCAAGTCCTTCAAACCTGACCGTTGGATAGGGATATCTCGCAATAGTTTGCATCCATTCTCAGTATTACCCTTTGGGTTTGGGAACCGGATGTGCGCTGGAAAAAGGTTTGCCGATTTGCACATCCAAATGGCTGTTATATCTATTGTCAGACATTATAAGCTCTCGATCGGAGAAAGCGATGAAATGGATATGATTTGCAATTTTCTTATTGTAGCCGAACATCAAATTAGACTCAAAGTTAAGAAACGATAGAAAGAAAATATGATTATTTTTATAGTTTTGTTGCTTTTGTAAATGAATTGTTTTTAATGAGAAAATCAATAAATTATAAAATAAATTATATTTAACGATTCAATGGATGCAAAACATTATCGTTGTATCGATTGATATAATTTCCGGACGGACTATAAATGCAAACTGTATACAACCTCTGGGTGTTAGCACTATATGCCTGCGCACAGCCCAGTCTTTCGGTGGACTTCCAGACCACTTGAGTGAAGTGTCCGATCTTTGCCTTCGATTGTCTCCAATCAATCCAATTATAATCTTTGATCTCTTCATACCAGGGCTTAACTACTTTATAACAGGAATACCTCTTCACAAAAGGCATAATAAAATGAAGATTTTCGCCAAAATTGAAGTCATATTTTGGATGTTCAAAAATATCCGTCGACACCAAATACTCTGCCCTTTCTTTGGCTACGTTTATTAGCTGTATTTCAGACAAAATATCATTTAACGGAAATTTATATATTTATGAAATGAACTCACCTTTGGATCTAATGTTAATGGCTTTACGCCATGAAGTCTACGATAATCGTTGTGTGATTTAAGACAATCTATATTGAACTCATTGAATGATATTTGAGATTCACTGTTAAAACGACTAAAGATTACTATAATTGTTGTTATTATAAATAAAATGACAACAAAAAGCGATAAATATAAACATCTCTTTCTTTGTGGCCAATTTGCAAATATATTTCTCAAATGAGAAATTCTTTTATTCATAAACTCTTTAACATTTGTTTGCATTGTTTGGATATCTGTTGAAAACTTTCACTACTAATAAAATGAGTTTTACTTGTGTTAATGAACTTTATTACATTTCAAACTGTATTTCCTCTGAGATCAAATCACTTCATTTCCGTTCAATTTTTTGTAAATTATTTATTTTTATTTATAACTCATTTAATATTTGAATAAAATGTTTGAATTATTACAAATATAATATATGTTTAACGTTTTAAAACATTTGTATTATAATAAAGAATAATAAAATCGATATCAATATCAATATCATTAAACTAATAGGATATTCATTGACAGGAAAAGAAGTCTGAAATTGAATGAAATATTTTTTAAAATAATTATAAAAAATCATTAATTTTCTGACATATCATATATTCAGTAAAAATATAACAATTTTTTAGTCAAAAGAGAAAATAATTATAACATAAATGTTATGTAAAAGTATTATATCTGTTATTAAATTCTATATTCAAAAGTCATTACATATTAATGCTTAAGTTTTATTTCTAGCAAATTTTGTAAGGGTGCAGGGGTATTTGATGTAGAAATGTGTATAAATTGATATATTTAAAAAAAAAATTTTAAAGTAATTTTTTTGACAAAAATGATCAATACTTACAAATAAGACATTGAGTACGAGATGAACACAACCGGCTATTATCTATTCAGTAGGACTTTGATAGTTGTTCAACAAAATTACAAATCAAGTCATAGTTCCACTGAATTGATAATAGAGGTTTAAATCATTATGTTTTCATCCCCTGAATGATGACCAAAATTATAGAATATTTATTAGAAAAACAACAATTATTTCAAATGTTATTTAACAATGATTTTGAATATAAATTATTGAGAATAATATTGAAATATAAGACATATAAAGCTTTATATAAATATGAAAAACATGAAAATGAGTTGGATTTGGAAATTCATTTAACATATTATTGAAAATAGAAATAAAAGTTTTAATTAAAATATTTATATATATAATTTGATTATAATTGTACACAAAAAAATGCTTACAATTGAGTCCCAACAGAAATGCAAATACAGAATAATTAAATATTTTTTATACTTTTTGGTTCCATATATTTTTGGCACAGATTTTGCCGTATATCTAATGAGTGAAAGTTTTTTATTGAATTACTTTTTTAAGAACTAGATTACAATCGATGAAAAAATATATATATAATTATATTTAAGAATATTCTAAAGAAAAAACATTACATTTGTATTACTCGACTGCCGACTGATGTCTGCATTTTATTTAAAAGAAAACCTTTAAATCATTCCTAAGAAAGTCATCCAAAACTGTAAACTAAAATATTTTTATTAGTTTTACGAAAAAAAAGTCAAACTTTATTTCCTTTAAATAAAAATAAAAGACATCAAAATTCAAGGTAAGGGTAAAAATGAGACACTATTTTACAGGTTTGCAAAATTTCTATATATTTGTCAAATAAAAAACATATAAAAACATAACTTTTAATTATTCATTAAATTATTCCAAGGATAACAAGTTCTCGGACTTATGGTTGCTATGCATTCAATATATCTGTCGATAAATCTCTTTAAAAATCTTATTTCAATTCAGATTTTAAACTTTGATAGCAATAAAAAATTGTTTTAAACCTTTCTTTTATGAATTATTTTCTTTATATGCAAAATGTATTTAATTTTCTAAATTTTCTCATTATTTATTGTATATAAAATGTCTTTCTATTTATCGATATATTGTTTAAATATAATTTAAATATCAAACAAAGCCTTCAATTGAATGATCAAATAATACTTAAAATTACATTTTATATCAATTGATTAAAAATGAATTATTTTATAAAAAAGACATTTTGTACAGACTTAGTGTATATGCGATAAGAATGTTATAATTAATGTGTTTTAAAAATTCATTTATAAATTATTACAACATTTTCAAACATTTTGTTTTATTAAATACAAAACGTTTAGCAAAATATTTAAGATGTCTTAAAAACTAATTGTAAATAAATATTAATTTATTCATAAATGAAATAAAAGTCAAAAATATTTTTATGAAATTTGAGTTAAGTTTAAAGTGATTAACGAATTGTTGAGAGTTTTGTTCAAAAGCAATGAATCATTTGATGTGAGAAGTGGTGGCCAACACATGGACAAGAATTGACAGAAGAAGGGATATTCTGCACATTCCGGCACATTATACGGAAGGTCGCAGTCATTGATTAGCTCATTATAATAGAGTCCAGGGTAGCACTCCAAGTGCTGTCTTCGGCCAGTTAGGTCACACCTGTAAAACCGACTGCAATTGTCATTGTCTTTCATATATGCAAATCCATTGCAGGGAAGGTCTATTTGTGACGAATTTTTGTTATACTTAAATAGTTTTGATAAACAATATTCCCATTAATACCTGAGACTAAAATTCCATTGAATACTATGTTTAAAATGAAAAACAAAATTATAGATTTAGTCATTATTTTCAGTTATTATTATAATTGTCGAAATAGTCCATAAGATTGCATTGAAAAGTTGTGTTTCCTATGAGTGCCCAATGTTTGAGACAAATTTTGTACCGCAAATCAAATGCCTTAAAATTTAAGATTAATGTTTGTATTGTTTGATTCCTTTGAACGACTTGTGACTGCTATTTATTTTAGATTACAAACTCATTCAACAAATAATAGTTTTTCTAAGTTTGTCAAAAGTAAAGGTTTTTTGTTATTTTGAACTTACGTTAGAAAATGTTTGAACAAAATGTTTTTAAAATTCAGTTTCGTCTTTGATTTTATATTTTGCACCAAAATATATATTCTGTTCAGCCTTTTTGAACGCAATTGAATCCCATTTATTTGTTGTCGCATTTGTGTTATAAATGCTTGTACTTAAAGATTGGAAAGAATTTTGAAAAATAAATTGAAAATACTATTTTGAATACCAGTGATGTCTTGTGTATATTCTGATAGCAATTGCTGATAGAATTGTGCCAATTATTAAACCAATGACAAGAATAGTCGAACCATATATTAGTGGTTTGTAAAACATTTTGGGTATGTATTGATAGTTATATTCTCTCATTTCGTCGATCAATATATGATTCAAATCAATGTCTGAATCATTTTTGTCTTCAGAATGTGTGGCATTAAGTGAGGGATAAAACCTTTGATTTGTCTTCTCTATACTTTGTTTGTCCAAACTTTGCATTTGTTTGTCTTCATCTAAATTATATTGATTTTTATCAAACTCTGTCTTTGTCTCAGTTTTCACTTCAGTTATAGTTATGTTAACCGAATCTAAATCTAAATCTAATGAGTGATAAGTTGTCAACAATTTAGTGATAGTGTTATCAATATTTGAATTATTTTCATAAACTTCTGTTGAAATATTATCTGTGAGTTCTTTCGCCTCTCTGTCATTAAAATGAATTGAACTCTTGTTTGGCATAGAATTCATGTTGTCATCCGTTTGCCTGAAGTGGTCATCATTTATATGTTGAAAGGGTTCAAATGTGGGCGTGTGTGTGGTCTGAGAGGTCATGGAATTGTCTGTGAAGTTGATGTAATGGAGTTGTAGTTCTTGGTTATCACTACAGTTGCTCTCAATATGACAAACACATCGAAAGTATTGGTAATCGACTGGCAAACAGATATGCGAACAGTTGTTATCCAGGCATCTATTGATGGCATGATTCGGTTGTCGCCAGAAATCAATTATTTTGAATCTATTGATGGTATGGCTTAGAGTGAAGACCTGTTTGGTTGAGTTGATTTGCGTGACGTTAGCTCGAAATAATTGATTGCTATTGTATTCAATCCAATAGATGTAATGACCCAACACTTCCAACTCAAACATGGGGGCCGACTCTAAGAGCACGACCTGCCTGTCGGTGCCGTCGTATTTCATTGAATACAACTCAAAAGTCGACAAACAGTAAATGCGATGAAATTTATAGTCAAATTCAAGTCTCTTTATATGTGCAGAGAAAGAGTGAATCTGTTTATTGTTAGACCCGTCTTGAAATGATTTGAAGAGAATGTGTTGGCTGTAATCGATGTCGAACTCAATCCAAATCACAATTGATTCGATCGGATTCACTGACAGAGAAGTGATTGAATCGTGTATTTTGTTTGCAAATACTATCGGTTTATTGAGTTTCTCTATGTTTGCCACAAGTATTTGCTTGTGATCTTTGACCCAATAGAACAGGTCGTGAATCCAATCGATGTTGAGCTTTGAGTTAGCCTTAAGAATGTTCGGCAGTTGCTGTTCATCTGTTATCCCGATCCTATTGACACGTGTTTTGTCGAAGGGATATATATATAAACTGCCAATCGATTCATATATTATATAATTGCCATCAAAGCTATAATATATTTCTGTCGGATCACTCATTTCAGTGCGAATTGATTTCTCATTAATTATTTTCGTATAGTTTTCATCGAATTGTGTTTCGAGTATTTCATAATGAGATGAATACAATATCGTTATATCTCTGAAAAAATTCAATTTAATATTTGTTATTATTGTTGAAGAAAACATAAAATTCATAAATTCTTTACTCACTCATTAGAATTGATTACAGAATAATCAAAATAATATTCACTTGTATTATAAGTGTGAACAAAAATGTGTGAAAATTTGAAAAATAATATGATTTGCATATAAGTGAAGATCACTAAAAACATGATTAATATTTTGGAATATATTAAATGTTGTATAAATTCAGCAAAAATGCAATTCATATAATTTCAAATGCAAAATAGCATCGGTTTGTGACTGGTTTGCAACTACAGCCCATTTCCTAACAATACAATACTATCGAATTGTCCGCCAATTAATACAAAATATTTGTCGCCAATAATTGGCAATAAAAGACTGTTTATCACAACCGGAACTCTAATCACAAACAAGAAGTGAATAAAAATATATTTTATCTGAAAATTTCATGATTCAAACGACTAAGAAGTGATTTGTATTATTGTATTATGTATACAAATCATATATATTCCAGAAGTGGTTCTCAGGACCAATTGCATAGACATTGCATAGACATAATACATGTATTAATATATTAGTCTATTTTAAAAATTGTTTGACTAATGTTTAAAATCATTCACAACAAACATAACACATTATTAAAAGAATTCAAAAAAATATAAAAATAATAATTTGAATTGAAAATAAATATTAAAGATAATTATGCTTGTTAATAACAAGTTATCCTTTTGTTTACATTTATTGAAAAACGTTTAATTAAATGAATTTTAAACCCCTTTTCATTTGTGCCCTTCACTGATATATCGATTGATATTACAATTTGTTAAAAATAATTTATCGCAATTGAGTCTAGAATTTGAAGGTCAATGCAATTGATTATTGATTTCAAACGAAATAATTTAAAAATTGTTATTAAATTCTCAGAAATTGTTGACTTTATTGCATTAATATAATATGTTTTGATTGACTCAAATGTTATGAAATATATTTGTTATAAAAATGAATATTTAATAATAATACAAATGAAGACACTTTTGGTCTGATAAACATTTATCACTAAATCAAATGAATCATTAAATAAACATTTTTTTGAACAACAGATCAATTGTTGCATTGGCCTTGCTCATTCTTATCAATCATATTTTGATATATTCTGTTATAATATTATATAATATATAATAATAACAAAATAATTGATGATTTGTTTCAAATGTTTTTTACATTTACGAAAATCTAAATATTAATATAATAGTTATTTTTTCACCTGTGAAAGGGGTGTATAAATAATTAATATGACAACCCATTGACTGATATGACATCAAATGTTTGAGACTTTTATGTCAATTCTATCATCAATTGAATCCAATGACACGAATATATCATTAGAAATAAGTGGATTTGAATGAATCAAATGATGTGTTTCGAAATCCATTTCCATTGGTCTCGTTTGAGAACATCTTTTCTCAGTCCTTATATTGTAATTCACTTTTCTATGAAATAATAAATTTTTAATTAATTTGAATAAATATTACAATAATACAAAAATACCTTTTTCTTTGGCGATAATTTCGATGAATGAATATAAAAGTTAAAATAAAATTAAAAGTCAATGATATTGTAAAGAAAATATACAAAACACTATAAGTGTTATAATTGTTAACATAAAGCCCTTTCTTCGTATTCGTTGTGTTTTGAAACTTATTATAATTACTACACAATTGAGAATAAGTTTTATTCAATTCATAGATATTATTATTTTCTTCACTAATATTATAAGAAAAAGTCGTTTGATATTGATTTGAAAAACTTATAGACATTTGAGTTGAATCTTCAGAATATTGTTGTTCAGTTGCAGTGGATGTAGTAGTGGTCAGTTGTGGTGATATATCAATAATGTTAGTCTGAAATAATATTGTTTAAAATTATTATAAAAACTACAAAATATTGATTAAAATAATTACAGATTCTATACATTTCTCCTCATTGTCTCTTAGAAGATAAGGACGAGTGTTATTAATGTTAATTTGCGGACAAAGACATCTGATTTGGTGCTGACTGACGGGCAGACATAAATGGGAACAATTAGACAACAAACACCTGTTGGTTGACTTGGGCTGAAGACCTGTGTCTATAATTTTGATCGATTCTATTTCAGAGCCTAATTGGGCTTTGAATAAAAAGATGATATCAGTGCCATTGAGACCATTCTTATTGGTCTTCAGTATTGAATTGTGATAATAGTTAGACCAATAAATGTCTTCACCAAATAATGTCATATAATATGACGATTGAAACAATTGTTTCGACTCTAATATCACTTTCAGATTATTTCCATTGAAATCAATTGAACCAAATTTGAACAAAACTCTATCGATCCAAAAGACACGCCTCAGCACTAGATCCACGGCCAGAGTTGTCGGCTCTTTAAGATTACTACAAAGAACTGTTTGTTTGGATCCGTCGGCAAAAGATTTCATAATTCTTGCGCTTCTGCTGAAACTATTGTCTGTAACACTCCAGAAGAGAAGTGAGTCCAAGGGATTGATTGTTATGTCAAGAATCCTATTGAATATGCTTTCCTTGACTACAGTATGACTGAAAGAGGGATCAGTCAAATTGAAGACAACAATTTGATTATTAAAGTTATAATAAACCAAATTATGGATCCAATCGAGTGATAGTCTTAAGGACACGGATTTATCCAATTTCAATAGTAATGACTTGTCTTTAATACCCAATAAATTGTTTTGACTTTTGAGTGAAATATCAATTAAAATATTGTCACAAAACTATTGCTTAAGACAAACCTAGTGTTGAGTGGATGGACATATAGACCGCTGTGAGGCTCAGCCATTCTCCAGATCAGTATATTCGCTGACAGACTGTAATCAATTTGTCCAAAATATGACCCTTTGATAGTGGTGTTAATGGATAGCTGAGAGTCATTAGAAGTAAAGCCATTTGACTTTGAAGTCTCAAATGTTTGAAGTTTGAAAACATGAATATCTTTTCGGTATATATGAAACACAATGTTTGGCTCATTGTTTGTGTCATAACTATAAACATATAATATATTTGAATAAAATATTATTAAAATCAAATTCATTGTTAATCGAAATAATTGTTAACATAATTAAAATGTTTTCCCAAATATCAAATTTAATATTGTTTTCTTGTTGTGTAATAAAGTGTTTTATATAGAGTATTATATAATAAAAAATAACTTTTATTTTCTTATAAAACCATTGCTAATATACCGTACAGTAAATGGTTGGCAGTGTTTAAAGACCTTCAATGGTTTTGATTAAATAGAAAAAATAATTTATGAATTGATCTCTAAGTGACATAAATTCCAATACAATGTTCACATAATATGTCGTGAAAATAGAGAATAACTTTATCTCAATTGAGATATTGATAACGAAATAAAGTATTAAATATAAATAAATAATAAGAAACTTATTTTCATTATATCAAGTGGTGATTCATTATATTAATACCATTGGTGAAGGGTTTCTAATAAGGAATAATTAATTAATAATAAAACACAACGTTTCCTATCAATGACATGACTTCCTTTCATAGTGACTGACTTATTATTTATTTCAAATAAGTTCTCAAATGTTTTACTCAACCAATAGTTTGAAATAATGTTATGATTTTCAAAAATTCTTTTTTATAAAATACTTTTATTTTATTAAAACTTGTGATTAAAATATACAAATTCAAAGAGTTAGCCATCGTTTAGGGTTATTGACCATTATCTCAATCATGTCGTGTTCGCCAAATCCTTTTCGTCTCATTGCAGGCAAAACATTGAGATGAATGTGCGAAAAGCCATGTCCTCCATATTTCATCTGAATATAGATTTTTATATAAAATATTTGTTTCAATCAATTCATCCATAATTACGAGTCTGTGTTTGGTGTGAATGTCGTGTCCTATGGTAATCCTGTCCCCAAAACCATTGTCAATCAAAAGTTTCAATTTTTCAATACGAGTGCTATCATTAGGCATATCAAAGACATCACTCAATTCATAGTAAGAGCACTCGATTCCAAACAAATCAAATTCACAATAAGTGCCAGTGTTTGCAAATTCAAGCAATTGTTCGCTCTTTAGAAGTGTTCCTCAAATATAAAACTTATATAAAACTCAAATCAATTAATTTTTTAGTTATCATACGATCCAAATGAGACATAACTGTCTTGTCAGCCCTTCCTCCGGCCTCTTGAAATATTCTCATGATCTCTTGTGGTGCCACTGTATTACGGCCCGGGTGTATAATCACTGGCACCGACAACTCTTGTTGTATTTGTGCCGATGCTATGAGAACTCGTTTTTCGAACGGATTGATGGGATAGTCGGATGCTATCTCTCCGATTACACCACATTTGACACCATTGACACCAATGAGTAGATCTGATTTGATGTCTTCATAAATCTGTTCAGTAGTGTATTGGACGACATGTGAAGGCATAGCATTTTGAACGTAAAATCCGGCGCCGCCTATGATATTGACTCCCGATTTGATGGACATCTCTTTAAGCACGTCCAGGTTTTTGCCAAAAGTGGTCACCTCGACAACAGAGTGGCCACCGTTTGATTTTAAAAACCTCAACTCATCTATAATCACATCCGAGACCTTTCTGTCGCGAAAGTCAAGATTATCTTCATGTGAATAGGGGTGGAATGTTGTCCACCAGAGGTTCTCTGTGGTCACAGAACCCTTATTTAGGTGTTCGTACTTAGGGTTAGGTTTACGTGGATTAAAGGGTTTAGGAGTGGCGCAATGGTATAGGTGCTCGTGGCAAAGTGTTGAACCCAATTGGTCCGGGTTTATGGGCCCACAAACTATTAATGTATTCGAGAAATCATTTTCAACTCAATTTTGAGGCAAAACTATTTTTCTCGCAAATAATGTTAAACGAGATATGAATTATTCATAAAATTCAATTATGATAAAAGTTAACAGACCTGTTTGGACCATTCCTTTCGGCAATACCCCTGTCATCTCCACTCTTATTATGTAATCAAACGATGTTTTTTGCTGTAAATATTTGTAAATTATTGGCTAAATATTTACTAAATATCTGAATAATAATTTTTAGGCTTTGGGTTCGCTTTTACTATGAATTACTATAGAATGGAAATAAAGTAAAACCATAACTTTTTTTGCCACAAAGTCCTTGAAATACTGATTCACACATTGATTGTGAAGTATTCATTGAATGCTATTCTAATCTATCATTAATTGCAAACGTTATGAATTTAAGACATAGACAACACTTTGAATAATTCATATTTGTATTGATTTCATTCATAAGTCAAAATGAAAAGCATTTATTAAATGAATGATAAGTTTTTATTTATTATAAAATATATTAACATTTTTTTCAAAAGTCAAATTATTTTCAATTAAATAATTAAATGATTGAATGAATGATAAAAATATCACAATTTTATTAAATCTTGAATTGATTACAGCAAACATTCACCTAAAAAATGATAATTTTAAAATCAAAACCAGATTTCACTTAAATTGAGACAGAAATATGAGTTCAAACAAACATATATTAAATGTTTGATTATTTATGAAATGAAATATTTGTTTTATAAACACTACAATGATTTCAATAAATATAGTTATGATAGGAATGTCAGTGATATTGAGCTTCAATTGAAGAGAGGATAAGACCAGCCGACGTCGTTGTGGGCATAGAGTTTGAATGCCATCAAGTCTTGTGTTGTATAATCGATGTCAAGTTTGATGACATAAATTGTATTCTTATCGATAGAATTGACTGAAACTTGAATTACAAAACAAAAAAAAGTTGAGTCAAAAAGTTGTCAACAGAATTGTAATGTTTTTTTTGGTATATTCACAGGCATTAAAGTCGAGCCAATATTCTTGTTGATAGAAATTGAAAATTCCGCGATAGGCTATTCGGTACTTATCAATGGGTGGGTCAACCTTGGAGTTCTCAATTTGTAGTGTCAGGTACACTTTGCTCATTCCAGCTTTCAATAAATAAATAGAAAATTTATGTTAATTAATGTTTTCATAACAACATCAAAATAATACGAACCAAAGCTGAGGCTATGGCCCAGAATTTTAGGCTGTGCTGGTATTTGACGGACAATCACTTTATATGATGTCTCATATGTCTTATTATCGGCCAAAGTCTTGCACTTGAATTTGTCCAACACTTTCACAAATGGATAACTAATTTTGAGTTCAATTGAATTTTTAATTCTTGTAATGTTTTTGGTCGCGAATGGAGTCTTATTAAGTTTTTCTAATATTTTCGATATTAAAAGTGAAAAATAATATTGAATTTCAAATGAAAATTTTCAATCAATTTCATTACCGATAAGTCGTTTGTTATCATTTGTAAACCAATCCATTTTTATCGATTCATTAGTTTTTGTCTCAATAAGTGACTGACATTTGAATACATATAACGGATAATATTTTGCATAATTTTCAGTGATTATAATTTCGTTGACTTTAGTTATTTCGACAACTTTTTTAACATTATTACCACTCGTTATATTACTGACAATGAAATGCTTTATTGAAAAATATTTTGATTGAAATATTGAATATTGAAATAAAGTACAGTTAAATGACTTACAGATTCAATGCAATCATTTTTAAGTTGTTTTTTGCTCTCGTTATCGCAAACACAAATATATTGATTACCGGCCATTGGTATACAAAGGTCTGAACATTTGGCTGTTCGGCACCGGTTGTTGGCTTTGGGCTGTTTCGATGGATGCAATATTCGGATGCTATCGATATTGTGTTCAGATCTAAGAATAGTTCTTATATAAGAGCTTTTGCCGGCTTTGTTAGTACTAAGTATTGAACTTTGACCCCTATTGGACCAAAAAACATAATCGCCATAAATGTCCAAACTATTAGTGGGTGCGAAAAACGTCGACTGCAAATGACTTGTCTTTTCAGTGCCGTCAAAGAGAACTGAATCCAGTGTTTGAAGTTTAGGATCAATGAAATACAATCTTCGAGTCTCGTAATCAATAGTCAGACAACAGGGGTTTAATTCTTGAGATTCTGAACTATAAAAACCAAAATCCACTAAAACCTGAATTAATTCAAATATGAAATTATATGAAAATAATAAAAATTTGTTTTGAAATACAAATAAAATTCAATTAAATTCATATCAATTTTGAGAGAAAAGGGTAAAAATTGAGTGAATTTTGTTATAATTAATGATTTATAAATTGAAAAATAATCATTACTTCAGTCATACAGTATATAAAATAAGTCATGAATAGTAGTAATCATCTGATATTTGATGTATGGGTGGCCTGAGAGGTGGCCTGAGAGGTAGTCTGTCATTAATAGTTTCAGTATTATATCATTATATTATATTATATTATATAAGAATTTTTATTAATTATAGCAACAAATCGTGTTTCAAAAACATGACAAAAATCAAATATATACATAAAATGTGTCCAAACCTTAGAGTTATCTCCAGTTTGATCTGATTTCATTAGCTTGTATTCGAAGGTTCTTCGGTCCCAACGAATCCATGCGATGAACGAATCGATGGGATTGACGACAATATCGATTGCATTGTAATAATTGCCATTCAGTTGTTGATTATCACTAATTGTTTTGATTCTATGGTTTTTAACATTAATTACTTTGATTTCTCCACTCTCTATAAAGTACAATAAGTCATGGATCCAATCGAGTGATATTCTTCTCACTTCATTCGTCTTCAGAAGCATTTTCTTGCTGTTGATGTTTAATATGTTTTTGTTCTTCTTATCCAAAGGGGCGACAATTATTGAACTGATATTACTCCAAATGAGATAATTATCGTAAATATCATAATCGATATCATTATTGCAGGCATTGCTGACATTGTGATCACTTCTTCTTTTTATTTTTGGTTCATATCTTCGGGACGTTATTCTGGTTTGCCTTTTGTATACCATTGGTGTTGAAGACAATAGACTTTCGTTGAGCGAAACGATTCGTATTTCTCGATTCGCATTACAAAAGAGTATTTCAGGGCTTTTCTCTTCACTAATCGTTTGATTTTTCGCACAAAGTATTGACTCAAAAGTGATGAAAATCACTGAAATTGTAAGAAACAGTGAATTCATATTCATTACAAACTTTTCGAAAGTGAATGAAAAACTATTTTCCTATATATTTAAATAACTCTTTGATTCGGAAGAAGTGCTGCAAAGAGTTTTTGGCAGTGAATGACTTGAAGTGCAGTGAAAGTGAAATACATCTTAAAAAATAACATTAGTTTTTTGCCATCAAATCAATGGCTATTAGATTATTGAAGACATCCTTCCAGTATTGGAATAATATGATGGTATAACCAGTTTTGGCAGAACTTAATTATACAGAAGAGTATCAAATGAAGTGAAAGAGGTTTATAACCCAAAAGTTATCTCTTTGTTCGCCAGAGCTCACAAACACTTAGGGCTCAGGGGGTTTGTGTGTATATAATGTGTAGACAAAAAGGCATTAAATACTATAACAATTTGAGTGTAACTCATCATAGAATACCTGTCCATTTGATACTACAAATTTTGAGTCAATTTTCTTAAAGGTTTATAAACTTTTAAAAAAAACTATTCTTTCAACACAACAAAGAATTTTTATTACATTTTATAGAAAGTGTTTTGAAAATAAAACGATAAGAAAAGTCAAAACTATTTTACATCGAGTATTGAAAAGTTCAAAAACTTATTATTTTTTGTTTTAAAAACATTTTTTATATAATTAAAGTCAAACTTCAATTAAATATTTTATTCTTAATTACATTAAACTATTTGATAAAATTCTAATAATTATATCTAAATATATGGAGAAAAACCAATAAAATTATATCAGTATTAAAGCGACTCTTCTTTAATGACTTTTTCGAAAAGTCTCAAAACTTAATAACCATTTAATAAAAGATGAATTTTTGTGAAGTTATGCCAATGTGAAGACAAACCAATCGATCAAAACAGACATTTAATATCTGTTCTCATATGAAAAGAGCTGTCATTTGAAAATGTTTCACAACTAAAATGTTCAACAATTTTACTTTTATTTGAGTATAATTCAGAAAATGAATTCAAAAAAATTCAAAAGTCTTTACATAAATATCAATAATAAAAATAATATAAAATTTTCGGAAATAACTGCAATTAATCGTTAATTTTTAACATAATTTTTAAAAAATTATATTATATGACAAAAATAACTATAAATAAATGGATTCTCTATTTAATGGTCTATTTTGAGAACCGATTTAAAAACAATTGAAAAACAGAAAAACAATGAAAATGTGAGAAAATATTGTTTTGTCGATCGTTTCAAAAGAGAGTCTTTGATTTCCTCGCGTTTTTGATTAAATGCTTGACATCCAAACCGTCCGGCAGTTCCTGTTTGTGGACCCGAAAGTGTTTACTCAAGTGATCCGAACGTGAAAAGCCTTTCTGACAGAAGGGACAGATGTGTGTCTTTTCTCCCGTATGGGAACGCCTATGACGTGACAGTTCATCAGATCTGCAATATTTGAGACAATAATAATTAATTTGGTTTTATATATTCATTGCACGAATGGCTCATTCATTCAAAATCAAATTGAGATCTAATTCACAACTAATGGTAACGCATAATACCTGGAGAACCTCCAATCACACCCTGCCCAGGTGCATATGTATGGCTTTTCGCCTGCATTTGAGAATATCATTAGTCATGGAGTGATGTCATAAGCAGCACATGTTATATGCCATACCTGTGTGTCGACGCAAATGAGCGGTCAAATGACTGGACTTAGTATAGGCTGCGCCGCAGTCCTCGACTGGACAGCAATAGTTACGAGGGTTTGAATTCATGGCAAAGATCTGTATTTGCGATCCATTGGTTGCTATGTTTTTACGTAATTTTCTCACAACAGAATCACTGCTGAAAATGTCATCACTTATATGAATATCACTTATGAGTTGGGACTGGTCTTTGACCTCATCGTCCAGTTGTGTCTCCACTTCGATGGTATGTATGGGTGAGCCCAGTCTCACCACTTGATGCAGGTGTTGCTCGACGTGGTGTTTGAGGGCGTCCACCGAATCGAACTCAAGAGTACATTCCTGCCAATGACATCGAACAAGAGGTTGTTGTGGTTGTGGTCTATTGGGCACCTGATTGGGCACCGAATGCTCGGCAATAATGTGTTGATTGAGTGCTTGCTTTGAAGTGAATATTGCTTTACATTCAACACAAATACAATCCATTGATCGCAACGATTGTGTTGTCGTTGTGTTTGTCATCACTTCTCGTCTCTTAGACAAGCATTTATTGCCTTTTTGCTGGAACCGATGAATTGGCACTTTTATCGTCGATAGTGTATTGCCATTGGAATGACTGTCACTTTCAACTACCGGTTCTCTAACACCCAATTGTCTCTCAATTTTCATTTTCTTCATCATCTTTGACTCAAACGATGAAACATTTTTAGACAACTTTTCTTCATTATCTCCAATGGGTTTGGGATTAATAATTGTGATCTTATTTCTACTTCCACTGCCATTGCTGTCCACAATTGGTCCCAATTTCACTATCAATGGTCTGACCATCGATTGCGGAGACGTTTGAAATGAAGAGTCTGTTATTGAGTGAATAAAAACAATTGTCATTAAAATCAATTGATATTATTGTGAAGACAATTATTACCGAAGAAGTTGTGAGGAATGATAATAGTTTTGGTGTCGATATTATACCCTTCGATATTAACCCCTGAATTGCTATTACTATTCAATACACTGTTAATACTAATTGTGTTTATGTTATCATCAATAATGACATTGTTGTCGACGATGACATCTTCGGTGACCACTTGTTTTGCCATTGATTTGAAGACAATCTTCTTATCGTTAATACTATTAATGGACTCATTGTTTGACCGCTTTTTCGGTGACTTTTTATTATTTTTATTATTATTTAAAATTTCACTCATTTTTTAAATGCAATTATTATTAAAACAAAAAATTTTAATAAATAAATGCTTTCTTCAAATGTTTATGTATTTAAACATTTAGTAAAATAATTATTAAAATTAAATGCAATTAAAAGTCAAATTCAAATCAAATCAAAAAAGCATTGATTGCTATATAATAAAATGCATTCATAAATATTTTCATAAAATATACATCAAAATTGAATTTTTAATTTTCTCGTCATTTAAATGAATTGCTTTTCATTGATTTGATTATCAATTAAATGAATGTATAATTGATTTTAATTAATAAACAGATGTTTTGTTGACATTTAGTTTTGTTTCATTGTTTTTGTCGTCAAATGGTTTACACAATTGTATTGTTTTGCGATATTGTTATATCATATGATAAAACACTATAACTACACATTGAGTCACTCATTCTCGTTAATGTACTATCAATTGAATCATTCGTCTGACAGTTGGCTTAGTTTGCATTTGCTATACAAAATTCAGAGAATACGTTAGATTCAAAACAATGTATTTGAATATTAGATTCACTGCCAGTTAACGGGTTTTTAATAAGCGTTGATTTGATTATAAATCAACAATGAATAACGTCTTTTGAAAGCACATAAACTTGACAAAAGTTTTGCAAACAATTTATTATTATTTAAATAATTTAATTAAATAATAATTTAAATGCAATTTGTTTTTTATTGTCATATCGTCGAAGAGAGACCATTACAGTCGTAATGATAATTATGACAACAAAACAAGAGTTATTTTCATCATATAATTCATTAAAGATTTTAATATCAAATTAAAACATAAATTATTTCTAAAGCATTGATTGGAAGTTAGTTTTTTGACATGAATTTGTCTTTTTTTCAGTTCAAATCAATTCAAATGAATTGAAAATAGTAAAAACAACTACAAAACAATGCTTTACTTATATATATATACAATTAAATTCATTTGCAATAACAACACAATAGATGTGAAGTTTGTGTTAGAATTTCAACAATATTGACAACAAATGGCCTAAAGGGTCAACGGTTTTGAGGTATAGAACCCCAACCCTTCGATTGAGACCCGGTGCCCATAACCTTATGCCTACCATAATAGTGATATACAGTAGACATGTCTTACAATCATATATCAATATAAGGCTAATGTCATTCTGCACTTCCATTCAATCAAAGCATGTACAATATGTTTGAGTTGAATATCCAAGGTCATATTATCTTTATACTGTATACAGTTGTCATATACCATCCCTCACACATCGACACCTGGCGCAGTGGTTAGCGTGACTGACTCACCATCGAAGGGTTGTGGGTTCAAGACCGCGACACTACTGTTAGCTCAGGTTGTTTTTTGTGAAATTTTAACACATTTCTAATCTGTATTAATATGTCTTTATATATAATGTCTTCAAATCTTAATTAAAAATTCATTATATGTCCAAATCATAAACTATTCAAACCTTCAAAAACTTATTTGGATTTTTATGAAAATATTTTAATATTCTTATCATTGATTAAAAAACACTAAAATTCAGTTCACATCAACTCATAAAACATTAGTTAATTTAGAGAAGAATTATTTTAAGAATTATTTGAAGAATTATTTGAAGAATTTTCATTTCATAGAACATTAGTATTATTTGTAAAGTGTGACAAAAAATGAATGCAATCCATTGAATAGTATTATAATATGGCTTTGAGACAGAGTTTCGGCTCAGACCTACATTCAGGCTCGGATTCAGGCCCAGAACCATAGAATTTCATAAGTTTGTACATTAACTAAAATTTATATGAATTTAAAAATACTTTTTATTGAATTTAAAATTGATTACACATTTGAATAATGTTTTTAATTTTGAGTTTCGATCAATCATTTTATGACATAATCCTTAAATTTTTGATAAAATCATTTATAACAAAATCAATCGTTTTATTCGCTTTCGGCATATTTGACGAAATCCCCCTTCGGTTGCAAGTGTTGTTTGGGTTGAACTTCGACCTCATCCCTGAGTTCGCTTCTGAAGATTCTCTCATAAATGGGCTGTTGGTTTGCGGCCACTAATCTGTGCACGGGTTGGGCTACGACTGTGTGATGTCCAAAACCAATTGATGGCTGGGCTATGGCTCGGACGTGATAGGGTTGGGCGACCGACATAACTGGCTGTACGTTTTGTAAGTGAGGAACGACATGGAAATTGTGGATTTGGGGAAGAGCTCGAACCACAGTTTGTGCAACGGGTTGGGCGACTGCCACGCGATGGACAGCCATGTGTTGGACGGGTTGAACAGAAATTGGTTGGACGTGTTGTTTGATGACCGGTTCCGCCACATATTGTTCGCGAACACCTATACAGTGGTCGTAATGGCAATTAGTATGAGTTGAAAAGCATTCAATGGATTGCATACCTTCCCCATGAGTGACAATTTTGTGGACATTCTCAACCACTGGCTGTACCTCTTGTGTGATCTGTCTGTAGGGTTGGATCACTTCTCTCACCTCTTGGATCACTGGTTTGACCACTTCGTGAACAACCTTTGAGGGCTCGTCTTGTGATTGGGTCTGTTCTACAGTTCCCGGCTCTCCAGGGATGTGCTCTTGAGTTAGTCTCACTGTCGATGACTGGGATCTGAAGTGGATGTTAATGGGCTGATCGCTTGGCTCAACCACTATATCCTGAGCTACAATTGGTTGGTCATTGTATGGAACTGCTCTGTACTCAACAGTTCTGCCGACCTGTTGGATGGCAGCATTGACCGGATGGACAGTCTGTTGATGGGTGAGCATCTGTGGGCGCACAGCGACAGAGACATGGGGTCGGGTGACGGCCACAGTCGTGTGCTGAGGGATGGCCAGAGTGTTGAGAGGGTTAGAAACGATCGGTTGCGCAAAGGTTGAGGTTTTGAAGATGGGCTGTGAGTGGAGATAGCTATGAGTGAGTCCTGACTGGAACGGGAGATAGCTATAAGGTGACGGCGCGATATTGAGTGCACGATATCCAGCATTGAGACCATGATATCCAGCATTGAGACCATGATATCCAGCATTGAGCCCATGATAATCACCCATTCCATAGCCATAACCCACCGGACTGTAGGCAAAGTTGTGGTGTTTGACCGGCCATTCCCATGATCTGAGAGGCAAATGTGTGGCACTTATAGTTTGAACCTTAGGGTCAGTCACTTCAACCACTTCCTGACAAGTGCAGTGAAGTGCCAAAAGAGTCACAAGAAATGACTGCAAAAAAAGTATTGAAATTATTTTAAATTGAAATCAAATGTAAAATCAAATGACACTCACTTTCAACATATTTTTGCTAAGATTTTATCCAAAACCGTTCGTCAATACATTATTACCGACTGCGCTCATCCCTTATATACCGATCCCTAATCGATCACTCAGTGGTTCAGTCCTTGAGTTCTGGTAATAATTTATTTGAAATTCTGTCGCCAAATATAGTCTAAATAA
>JAQIXR010000659.1:0-22029 GCA_034700825.1 Quadroppia sp. Gr-Ori-00064 | reverse complement strand
AAGTTTTGGTTCATTTTTACTGAAATTTAATTCAAAAATTGGCCGAAAATTGTCGTCATTGTCGACGAAGAGGTCAGTGATATTTGTGGTGGTGTAACGAAACGGCGGATCACTTACTGTCTGACCATCGCTGAAGACATGATCTTCTGGTGACTCACTGTTGGTCACATCAACCGAATGTCCGATAATTTTATTCTTTGCGCTCAAAACCAATAACTTCTGGCCATTGAGTTGACATTCAATGAGACAATTGTTGGCCGAAAAAGACTCTTCACTTCTGTTGTGGTCCAAAAAATATGGCAAACAAGGATTGATTGAATAAAAGTTTGCGATTTCATTGAACTTCTGTTGAACTTCTTTACTGAAAAGACCGGAACCGTTGAAATCCAACTGACATGTGATTGGATACCGATTGTAGTTTTGATTCAAAGATGCATTGATTTCAGCGATTGAGTGAAAGTTTGGCGAAAGATATGTTATGTCCGGACTATTTGTGGTTAAGTTCGGACTATTTGTTGCCATTTTTCGGCAAACACTTCAAAACTTGTTATTAAATAAGATTTCAATTCAATTAATTGTTATTTCAAACTCTCTTTGAAAACACGTGTCTTTGAAGAGCAGTTTTTAGCAACAATTTGTTTGAAAATACATTACATTATTTTATATGAAAAATAGTTACAATTAATGTGTTGTTACAAAAGCTCTTCATTTCCGGTGAATTATTGCCTTTAAAACAGTGATCACAAAACAAAACACTTTAAGTGACTCTCAAAACATATTTTATACCCCCTTTCACTTCATTTGAACGACAGCTTTAAAGCCTTTGAGATATTGATTGAAAAGACTTAAAATGAATGTTAAATAACATATAAAATTGAAAGTAATTTAAAGTAAAATAAAAATATATAATTTGTTTGTTATAGAAATTTTAGTACAAAATAAATCATTTATTTTAGTTGTCGTTAACTTATTGTCTATTTTTTGCATAAATTGTTTTCATAAAAACATTAAAAATTATTTCAAATGTATTCACAAATTATAGCAAAATATAATTTTTATTTATTTGTTATTTTATTCTTGAGATCACAATAACATTGAAATTTCTTCTCTCCTTTAATCTAAAAATGAATCAAAAATTTAATTAAAAATTATTAAAAAAAACTAAATTTTAGTGAAAATATAGACGACTTTACCATAAAGTTTGGTTTGTTTTCTTCAAAGGTCTGCGAAATACAATAAATAATATCTTTTGCGAAAGCGAATAATGAAAATACTTTTGACTCTTTTATAAGAGTTTTTCGTGAATTCATTTCACGTTTATTATAGGAATCGCCGAATATTTGAGTCATTTCTTGGATATAGGCGTCAATAAAGCCATGCATTTGTTGATCACTTGGAAAGTCACCCCAACCGAAGTCAGTCTCCTCTTGACCCCAAAAACTGAAATAAGTGCCCAAATCCATACCCCGGTAGTTATAATTACTCCAATCGAAGTCTATTAAAAATATTTCAGTATTTGTTTGATTTGTTTCACGAATTAAAATATTTCTTCGATTGAAGTCATTGTGAGAGAAGACAATCGGACTCTTCGTGTCAATCATTGTCCTCTTAAGCCAAACCATTTCTTCGATAAAATCCAATTCCATAAATGTCTTGAATTTGTGTTTTTGTATTTCTCGATAAACAATGCCTTCTCTCAACGATTGTCTCAACTCATGGTTAAACCAATGCTTGAAAATGCCATCCAAAGTGACATTCGTGCTGTCCTTAGGTATGGGTATCTCTAATGAGTGCAATTGCGCTAACTTTTGTGCCAAGAGTTTAACGATTTTATGGTTTGTGTAATCGTTTTGATTGATATATCGACTTTCCTTTGGAAAGGTATATAGGATTAGATTCAATGAAAGCATACAATGGTTTTCACAGACATCTATGAATTCAATTATTGTTCCGTTTTTGAAAACACTCAACAGTTTCGGCGAAATCTTCTTCTCGGATAACATCAATGTTATGGTCAACACATGTGTCACACAATAATATTTTCTGAACCGCTCATAGTCTGCATATCTGACGACAATCTGATTATATTCGCATTCAATAGTTTTGGGCAAAAAACAGCAAAATATCTCATTTACAAAACCTTCGCTTAAATGAAATGTTTTTTAATAATTGATTTGTCATTTGATTGCAATGTTTATGACTTACGCGACGCGAGTAACGATGAGATCGTTTTGTTGAACATCAGCCCAATTGCCATTCAATTCACTTTTACATAATTTATAAACCCTTTCCCTGTCTTCGTCTGACACCAAGTTTTGCATTTTTATAATTCATATACAGTTATAAATTGTGTGAAATATTTGTAAAAATATTTATTCGTTTCAATCATTACTTTATTTACTCAAAACTGAAAGAAAACAAAATCAAAAGTTTTGTTAATATTAAAGTCAATAACAAATGTTATCTTATTTTCATTATTTGTGATAAAGTTTGAATCGATTTGCAAATAAATAACATTTTATTTGTAATACAATTTATATTTGACCCAAAATTTTTAAATTAATTAAATTTGAATGCAATATAAACTGACCAAGATCAATATTTATAATCATTTAGAATTCGATTTTTAAGTGCATAATAGCACCTGAATCTCGTTTCTGCCTTTGCCTGAAATTGAATTAAATTCAGATATAATTACTTTATATTGAAATGAATTTCAAAACTATTTTCCTTACCATAAAATCCGGTCTATTTTTATCATTCGTTTGCCAAAGACAACAAAGAATATCTTTAACGAAAGCCAACAAACAAAACACTTTTGACTCTTTTATAAGTGTTTTTCGAGAATTGATTTCACTTTTATTATAGGAATCGCCGAATATTTGAGTCATTTCTTGGATATAGGCGTCAATAAAGCCATGCATTTGTTGATCACTTGGAAAGTCACCCCAACCGAAGTCAGTCTCCTCTTGACCCCAAAAACTGAAATAAGTGCCCAAATCCATACCCCGGTAGTTATAATTACTCCAATCGAAGTCTATTAAAAATATTTCAGTATTTGTTTGATTTGTTTCACGAATTAAAATATTTCTTCGATTGAAGTCATTGTGAGAGAAGACAATCGGACTCTTGATGTCAATCACAGTCTTCTTAAGCCAAACCATTTCATCGCTAAAATCCAATTCCATAAATGTCTTATATTTGTGTTTTTCGATCTCTTTGCGGACAATGCCTTCCCTTAGCGATTGTCTCAATTCTTGACGAAAACATTGTTCGTAAATGACATCAATCGTGGACTGAGTGCTGTCTTTAGGGATTGGCATTTCAATTGAGTGCAGTTTTGCCAACTTTTGAGCCAAAAATTTAACGATTTTATTGTTTGTGTAATCATTTTTGTTTAGATATCGGCTCTCCTTTTGGATTGAAATTCACAAATTTTGATCAATATATTCATCGGTATATTATTTGTCAATACATTTCACTCACATCTATGAACTCAATTATAGTCCCCTTTGAGAAGAAACTCAAAACCTTTGGTGAAATGTTTTGTTCGGATAATATCAAAGTTATGGCCAAAGAATGGCTTTCGTCGAAGAAGTCATTCTTTAGCTCTACATATCTTATGACAACATTTTTATGGTTTGTTTCTATAGTTTTTGGCAAAAAACAATAGAATAACTTATTTACTAATCCTTCGCTAAAATAATAATAATTTTAATTATTGTTTTGTTTTTTAAATTGCATTCAATATAAACACTTACGGAACACGACTTATGATAAGGTCCTTATGGTTGACTTCAGCCCATTTACCATTCAATTCTCGTTTACATAATTCATATATTTTAAGCCTTTCCTCTTCAGTCACATTAGTGTCCATTATTAATAACTTAATCTAAAAATTAAAAAAATAATAAATCGACAAAACTTTTATGAAATGAACTTTTATTTGATATCAATTCATATCATTCGTACAAAAGTGTATTGTATTTGAAGGTCATTTATCTATAGAGTATATACAGATTGTATTGATATATACATTATTTTAAATAAAAAATTCAATTTAAAATAATTAAAAATAAATTTATTTTTTGAGATCAAATTATAATAAAAACATTTTATATAAAATAATAATAAAAACTTAAAAACAATTTATTGAATATAAAAATAATAACTTGTTTTGAGAATAAGAGTCGGATCGGAATAAAGTGTTTTTCGACCAAATGTTAAACAACTTTAACGGCTCTCCCATTATATGTGGCACTGGTATATGAAATGCATTCAATACTTATTACAAAATTGTCAACAACTTAATACCTGATCAGTTTTGCAGGACTTTTACTATCATATTTAGACTGAAACACAACCGTCAGGTCCTGTTCAGGTCCTATAGGATTACCACCCAATATGAATATCTTATTCTCAGGTGATTTCGATATAATACTCGCACCACTTATAACCTAAAGGGGTATAAAGTGGTGTAAATATGATTGGAATGTGAATTGACATTCAATTGGCTTTACATTGAGTTTAACCATATTATTGAACCTCAAAACAAGACTCCAATAAAGCGATTGTTCTCTTATATTGATCGCCGCTTTAGTTCTGTTGGGCTCGGATTTGAGCACTCGATATGAGACTGAGGCATAGGCACAGGTAGTGGTGATAATGAACAACAGTCCAAATATGAATACCAATTGTTTAGTGATTTTATTCTAATTTAAAATTCATTAACAAATCAAATATACATTAAAATTACTGACCATTTGTTCCAAAGGTTTGCTGTTTTTGAATACAAAATATGTTTTACTTTTATTTAATATATAAATGAATTTCAATACAATTTATGTTATTATTCACAACACTATTAGTAAGTAAACAGAGTTTATGAGAATTTCATTAAGGAGTGAAAAAACAGTTGTTTTTCAGTGATAACAATGAGATATTGATTTCATTGTCAGATAATATGACTTTGAATGTCATTAATATTGCATTGAATGTACGCAACGCTGACATAGTGTAGTGTCTCAATAACCAAGGTGATTCTGGTGATTCTGGTTTTACAATCACTTTTAAAACATTAAATTCTTTTAAAAATATTTTTTTTAAACAATTCAATAATTTTATGCATTTTTAATTTGTTTCACAAATTAATTATAAATTAGTTTTTGTTTTAAACATAATTTTATACGTTTTCGGTACTAAACCCTCACTGATGGTAGGGTTGGGCTCGAGATCTGCTTCTCCTTCAACAACTATGTCATAATCATTGGTCTTCTGAAGAAATCGAACCAAAACCAAAAACAGTTCAATAATTGCCATCTTTTCCCCCAAACACATCCTTCGGCCCAAACTGAAAGGTATAAATGCCGGGGGTTTTGAAGTTAAATATCTGCCGTTCTCTAGAAATCTTTCGGGAATGAAATGATTTGGGTTTTGCCAATGCTTTGGGTCATTGAGAATGTTGTAATGGTGTAGGAAAACACCCGTTCCTTTAGCTATGTTATGCTCTCCTATGAAAAATAATTATAATTATTATAAAAGTTTTTATTTATTAAGTCTTTTCACCGATTTTTGTGTCCATTACGGCCTTATGAAACATTGCGAGGGGAACGACATGTCTGTAACGCATAGTCTCCGATATAAAGGCCATTACGTAATGACATCGACTCCTGTCCTCTTGAACTGGCATTCGATCACCGATTTGTGAATCAATTTCTTGTCTCAATTTCTTCTGAATTTTTGCATTCATTGACAGCAAAAGTAATATCCATTTGAATGTGTTGTGTGTGGTGTCGACACCGGCTGTTCGGAAAGGCATTCAAAAATTAATGATTATTTTGTTGTATATCTTATAAACGGATTACCGATAAACAGATCCCATAAAACCATAGTTAGGTTGTCGTCATTCAAATAAAGGGCCGATTCTTTGCCGTCATTCAAGGCCTGGTTTTTGGCGAGAATCAGTTCATCGCAAAAGTCTCTGACAATTGATTCGTTGAAGTCTTTATAATGTGAAACATATTTGCTTTTAACCAATTCTAGCGTCTCTTTCATATAGTCTTCTCTTGTCTTAACTACTGATCTGTCGATGAATCGCATGATTGGCAGGAACTCAATCAATGTTAGACGAGTTGTCACTTCTCTGAAGAAGTCGTGGAAAATATAATTCATTTTTTTGAACTCTTTGTCTTCGATATCATATCTGGAAAAAGGTTTTACAAACTAATAGAAATTGATTCCTATGTCAGCAATGGGTTTGAATGCCTTTTGCCGAAGACAGCGCTGGCCATAACGTTCATGAATAAGTAGTAGACATAATCGGAGGGATCGAATGGAGTGTTAATGCCTTCCCTGTCTATGATCAGACTGACCGTATGGTCCACGACATCGATCACCAAATCGGCTAATTTTTGTGTCTTTGAGTACTTTCTGAACAATAGTTTTTCAAATGAAATACATATCAAACAAAATATATGAGACAATACCTGACCGCCAGATGTGCTACTCGTCTCAACGTTTGCCATTTGGGCCCAAAATCGGCGAACAAAATATCAGAGAATTTGTCGTTTGAAACCAATTGGCCTAAAATTCAAGAATTTTAAACAAAAATTGTTTTTTAATGCATTACCGAATACAGAATCGGGTCTTCCAGACAGTTCGTTGCTATTGAAGGCCTCTTTAGCCAATTCCAGGTCCATAATGAACACGAAAGGCTTGGATCCCATCCATAATGTAAACACTGGACCATATTTTTTGGACAATTCAATCAATTGTAACGATTGATGAGTTTTTGTGCCGCGAAATACTGTTTGAATGAGTTTTATATTAATTACGAAATGAAATAAAAATATAATAAATATATAATAACATAATATATTGCCAACAATAGGCAGTGGTTTGGGTCCGGGAGGAAGGGATTTGATTTTCAAATAAAACTTTATAAAATAAAACACTAATAAAGTGAATAAAATGATTAATAAAGTGAATAACATATCAATAAAATTCAATATATTTTTAATTTTAATTTAATTTTTACAGTAAATGACGTGAAATATAAGCATTAGATTCAATGAAAACAATTTAATCAATAGTTTGTGTAATATTTTATTTACAGTAAAATAAATAATGAAAAAATGCTGATAAATGCAAATAAATAATTTGTCCTTGTATTCAATGATGCGATACTTTGTTATATGACAAACAAATTCTGTAATGAATTAATAATTATTCGAATATTTATTAGTTTTAATAATTATTTTAATAATTATATTATTTATTATTAAATTAGTTTTAATCAAAATATAAGTGAATTTATAGAAAATATGTGGGTTTGAATAAAACCTATGAAATCATTGATCACTCGTTTATTATCAATAAATTTCATTTGAATAAAAGTAATAAAAATAATTATAAATTAATTTCTTATCGAAGTCTAATAAAAGGCAATCAAATAAAACACTTATTTTTAAGAGTCTTTAAATGTTCAAAAATAAGTAATAATCGTTTTAATGATGATTACAACCCCTGGGTCTTCAGGTCTGATAAAACATAGATGTGATTAACACCTGTTTTGAGTTTAAATAAAATATAGTTTTAAACCATTTATGAGAAAAACATTTCATTTAAGGGTATATTTTTACATTAAGGGGCATTTGATAAGAATATTTTCGTCTTGAATAAGGGACTTACAGACAGGAGTGGTGACCTGTATCGAATACCAAGGACAATGTTGACCCTGGACAGCAACACTGGTGCTTATGAATGAGAATTTCCAATCAATGAACAGAGTATTTGTTGATAACCTTTGAGTGAAATACACTTTGAAATACCGATACCTTTATATGGAATAACCAATAGATGAAAGACAATCAGAGAGTACTTGTGCTTAGCTTTAGATAAATTCATTATCAACTGTTCATTTCAACGACACATGACTTATGAAACCAATGGATTCTATGTATAAAAGGCTTTAAAACTATTAATAGTCGTCTGAATGAGAAAGTGATCCAAAAATGAATTGTTTGTCAGTCGTTGTCCTAACCCTTATTGCACTGAACGGTGCCATCGATTGTTTCGAGTACACAGACTGTGGCTCAGACGATGGAAAGGTAGACAGCATTCAAATTAGCGGCTGTTCTGAGAGTGATTCGGCCTGTAATCTGCACTCAGGGTCTGATGCGTCCATTGATATCAAATTCACTCCGGGTTTGAATTGAAATATAATTTTATTTTTATTAAATGAAATGAAAAACATTTTGTATTTATTAGGCGTTGACTCGAAAAAGGCTGTCATAAAGATTTGGGGAATTGTAAGACATTTTGCATTGTTTTCATATTTAACTAATCTATTATGGCTTTAGATCGCAGGAGTGATCGTGCCATTCAATATAGCAAGGTGAGTTATCAACGAATATATGAATGACATAATAATGACACCTATTGTTGACACCTATAGCGACGCCTGTGACAAATGGAGTGTCAATTGTCCCTTATCTAAGGGCACATCTAATGAGCTAAAGGTGAAGCTACCAGTGCTGGCAGAATACCCCAAAATCAGTGTTCAGGTGAAAATGGCACTTCTTGACGAGGACGACAAGAATTTGTTTTGCACAGAATTTCCGGCAAAAATTGTTTGAAAAAACATTTCTATTGTATTTAAAACAATAAATAAGTAAATATTATTTAAACTGAAATTTAATTTAATTTAAATAATATTTTGCAATAAATAAAAAAGTTTTCGTTTTTTCAAATCAATTATGAATTAATTGTTTAATAAAAACTTTTCTTCACATTAAACGAAATCAAAAACATATTTCAAAGAAAATATTAATGAGTTATAAAAAAATGTTAATCTTTTTTAGCACTTGAGATAATTTAGTGTATTTTGATGTGACCTCAGTCTATGTCTGCGCTCAGGGCTATAACCTGTAGTACACTTACATAAGCCGTCACCAAAACCTCTCAATTCAAATATCGGATAAAATTCTCTTTGAATTCTATTCACTGTTTGTCACAGACTCTGACATAAAAGCAGTTGTGAGTTGTGTTCATAACTGTCCAAAAGGGTGATAAATGTGTAATAGTGTTTGAATTTCTTAATTTTTCATCGAATGGGCACTGGATATGGTTTAGGATATGAATTGAATTCTATATTTAATGATCATTTAGACAACACCTGAAAAAAATCTGCAGACAATTGATCTCAAAATATAAGGTATAAAACGATAACATTTTTCCAAATTATTTTCTATTATTTTTGTTAAACAAAATGAGGTCTTATTTGATATTATGTGTGATTTGTTTCATTGGTTTCATAGGTTTGAGTCAATCATACGGTAATAGACCTAAACCTGAATGGAATCCACCGAAGCCTGAGTGGAATCCACCGAAGCCTGAATGGAACCCACCTAAGCCTCAGCCCGAATGGAGTGCCCCTAAGCCCCAGTCGGAATGGTCATCAGGGTCGAATTGGGGCGCTCCTGAGTGGGAACCGGAGCCGGAACAGAACCAATGGTATCCCAGTTCAGAACCAAAGCCTAAAAAGAGTTGCAAAAGTGAGTCATATTTTGGATAATATATAAGAAAAGAATTTATTCATAAAATGAATAATAAATGACATTATTTTCAAAGGTTTTCCAAACGCCGTTAACGTCGGTATGTATTCAACAAAAGTTCCAATGATTTCATTATGTATTGCATTATGAATAGTATTCACACCAACGGTCGTCACATCCACTACCTCTGATTCTATCTACCCGTGCGACTCCAACTCCGTTATCAAACAGATATCATATCAGGCAACTGGCGATACGACCGTCACCTGTAATGGTGTGGTCGTCACAGCCCACGAGGCCGACCCCGGAGACTATTACGACGTCGTGTTTCGCTCGGGTGGTTATGGAGACAAACATAAGGAAAGGGTTCAATTAGCGAACTACACCTGGATCGACACCTGGAATAACGGTCTCTCTCTTTATATTGATTAATGATTTCATTAATAATTGTCTTAAATGTGAAGGAAATCACGATTATCTGGAGTGCGGAACAATATCCAGTGGTCGCTGTTCTGGTGACAGCTTATGGGGAGTCGGTATCTATGAGAACAATGACCAAAACGGCTGCTCCAAACACGGCATCACTGGACTGACAGCTCTCGTACGAATAATAGAGGTTAGAGGCAAGTGTGCCTCCAGGTGCTCATTAGGCAGCTCTACGTTGTCGTTGGCGACACCCGTTAATAATAAAGGCGCTGCAGACAGAAGTGTCAGCGAAGACGAGATTGAAGAATAAAATAGACTTTAAATTGAATACAAAATAATTGAAATAATGTCTAAAAATTTATTAAAAACTCATTCAAAACGTTAATTATTTATAAATATTTCCAACAATTCTTTGACACATATGTCAATGATTTCTCAAAATTATATTTAAATCATTGAAAAATAATTTGATTTATTTATTATGAAAACTGACACTATTTTCAACAAATTATTTCTGTATAAAAAGTTTTAATAAAATTTGTTATGAATTTGATATCTTTTAACGACTAATCAGTTCTACATTTTATCGTATTTTTTGAAAATATAATTTAATTTTGATTTTAATTTCGTAATTGTTTTATAAATCTTTTGGATTTAAAACCAATTCATTTGATGAGAAAAACCAATTTTGAAGGTTTTTGTCCTCAAATCCATAAAGTTTTATAACAGCTGAGTCTTAATGAAAAATATGCTAAAAATGTGTTTCAATTCAATCTTTGATCAGATTTTGTGTTATATTTAAAATTATATTATATTTTATATTCGTTTCAAAACTTTATTCAATTCTTTGATACATATTTTTCAGAGAAAATGAGATTTTATTTGTTTTCAATCATTTTATATCAAATTGGGTTTAGCGAAGAATATGGTTATAAACCTAAACCCCAACCCCAACTAGAATGGGATGCAACCCCACCCAACTGGCCAACACCCCCTGACTGGCCGCCGCCTTTGCCTGAATTCAAACCCAATTCAAAGCCATTACCCGATTGGCCAAAACCAGCAAAACCTGAATGGAATCCAGAGCCAGAATGGGATACATCGCCAAATTTGAAGCCTGTGGCCAAACCTCCCAGACCTGAATGGAACCCAGAACCAGAATGGCAACCGGAGGCCGAATGGGTACCTGTGCCTAAGCCCGAGAAAAGCTGCAAAAGTAAGTGGTTTTAAAAAATCATAAATCGATTTAATATTTTATTTTCACTGAATTCAAAGGAATGTCAAAAGCATATGATTTGGGTATGTGTTGAGTATTGACAATAATTAAGGGGTATTTCATATTTAATCTCAATTTCTCGGACTCTGTAAGCATTCACACCGATAGTTACCCCGGAGGCCACCCATACATCTGTCTACCCGTGCGATTCAAGCTCTGTAATCAAGCAGTTATCCTATCAGGAGTCGAGTGATATGAGCTATACCTGTAATGGTGTGATTGTGAAGACCAACGACGACTCATATGACGCCAGTTTCGGCAAATATAAGGAAAGGCTGTCTTTATATAATTATTCACAAATCTATACAACAAATAATGGTTTGGTTTTGCAATTCATTGTTATTTAAAGTTTTGATAACTTTTGCCAAATTTTCAGGAAATCTCTTATTACAAGAATGCGGGACAATATCGGGAGGGCGTTGTGCGGGCGACACCGTATGGGGAACGGGACTCTATGAGGCCAATGACCAGAAAGGGTGTTCCAAATATGGAATAAGTTCTATCACTGGTCTGGACAGACAAATTGAAATCAGAGGCAGGTGTGCCTCCCGGTGCTCACTGGGCAGTTCGACCACTCAATTCGGAACACCTATTAATAACTACGGTTTGGCCGATCGATCTCTCATTGAAGTGGAGGAAAGCACTGAAAACATTGCAAACACTGAAACCAATGAAACAAATGATTTGAGTGAAAAAAGTTTAGAAAAAAATAATTGAATTTTCGTTTCAAAAATGATTTTTTTTTAGTAATTTTTTACTGTATTAAAAGCATTAATAAAATAACATTTGATTCAAAATTAATTAAAAATGTCTTTTATTTTCGTTAAATACACCGGTGTTTCAAATCCGGGATGAATGACGACATTGTGTTTTTGGAAATCAGTTTTTTACTAATAATTGAATTATTTTATGAATACATAAAACGTGAAAAACAATCAAATTTTCAAATAATGTTAAAATCTTTAATAAAAACATTAATTATTTTATTATTAATTTCTTTTACTTTTTGCAATAACTCAACAGTTTGTGAACACAACGATGAATGTGATTGTGGAACACCGGCCGAACCTCCTGGAGCTGAGATTGTTGTGAAACATTTCCATAATAGTAATGAGACTTCGTTTGAATACTACAACGAAACCATTGAATCCCATAACAACCACTCGACCCAAGTCTGGTATCGGTGTTCAGACAGACATAATCTGTTGGTCGGTAACGACATCCGTGAGTGCGATCGCGGCAAATGGATGGGAAGTGTTCCCCGTTGTGGTAACTATGACCTTGCTCATTCAATGTTTCTTAACAATAAGATCCATTAAAACACAACTCTTTTTGATTATCTTTAAAAACAATTTTTTTTTTCTCTTATATTTCAATGAATTGAAAGTTTATTTCATATATTGTTTCATAAATTAATTTATTATCTCTTAATATAAATTTTTATTCCCTTTAAGACATTCTTTGCCCAAAACCACAAAAACTCTTTACTATTATTTATGACAATCAAAAATGTGTTAAAATTTATGTTTTTGGAAGTTATTTAATAATATTAATTATGTATTTATAATAAGAATTAAGAGTTGAGCGAAAAAGTGGTTATTTTCAAACAAATTAATAATGTTTTGAATCACGAAATTTGTTTCATCTCTTATAGAGTGCTATAAAATTTAATGAGTTTTTTGACATAAAATTCAGTGATTTTCAGTACCAATGGTTTGAATGAATTGACTTCAAATATAAGGAAATATTTGAAGATAGGAATAGAGACCAAACTCTCAATAAAAGACAATTTATTTTGATTTGAATTCACAAAAATATTTCAATATTTCCTGAATAATAATTCACTTAAAATAGTGACTCAATTCATAGTGCAATTAAAATCTCAAATTAATAACATGATAACATTGTGTTTATGTACAAGGTCAGTTTCTGATCATTGGACTCAATACATTTTTATCTCAAGAATAAATTAAAAGTGTTTTCTCGAGAAATAATACATTTGACAAATGTTTTGTGTCTTTGCTTTTCAGCAATTAATTACAGAAATGAAAGCAAACTCTCGTTAATACAAGTCATTGAAAACAAAAAGCAATCCATTATTTCTACAATACATCCGACGAATAGTCACAATAGTTTGGGTGCTTTCACACCTCCAGTGGCCGGACAGCCGAATGAGTGCCTTAAATGGAAAACTAGTGAACATCAGCTCTGGGTTCTCACCCTTACATATGAAGTCAATGTTCAATATATAAGAATGAAATTATTTGCACAAAATTTAAAGAATTTATGGTTCAGTAAAGAGATTAATATCGATGTGATTCTGAAGGACTTGTTTGGCATGGAATGCAAACTCAATCCCAGGCCAAATCGAAATTATTTTGAAGAGAATCACAAACAAAATAACAATTATTTGACACTTGAATACCGGTGCGAATCAGAACTTAAGAGGAACTGGAGTAAAGTTAACACAATTTATGTTAACTTTGCTTTCGTTAACAAAATGAAAATATTTTCGATATCTCTGTGCGATCTTCGGGTCTATCATTTCGAGGAGTCGTGTGGAGAACCAGACCTTCCCGTCTCAGCACAGGTACGTCTCTCGGAATTGGGAACAAACGATTACGAACAGTACGAGTATGTCTGCAAAGATAACGACCATTTACTCGAAGGTATGACCACTTTATGGCCGCAATTAATGATTTTTATCACAAATTTTGAAATTAGTTTTCATTGAATATTGACTTCAAATAACATTCAATTAAAAGAGAGTCAAATATATTGTAAAAAATAAAATTCATTTTTCATTAATCATTAGAAATGTTATTTAATTATTTTGAAGTGAAGTTTATTTTTATTATTTAATAATAATATTCATAACTCATTGAAACACAAAATCATTTATCGTTAAATGAAATGACATTTTATAATGAATTGCTTTATATATGAGAAAGAAATTATGAAAAATTGAATTTTAAATGTTTTTGTCATTACGTTTGAATGTAATAATTGTTTGGGTTTTAGTAATTGTAATATACTTTGAATAATACATTGAATTATAATAAATGAAAATAAGGCAGACATAGGAAAGGGTGGTTTAGCTGTCATTTGATTAACATTTTAAAACTCAATGAGTGATGGAGTCTAAGCTCAGGGCAAAAGTTTCATTCACTTCAATCAATATTAATGATTTTATTACATGTCTTTGATTTTGAATTTTAATTCATTGAAATTTTGACACAAGTTTCATATAATCACTATCTTATACACTAAATAGCCTTGGTTAATAACCTTGGTTAGTATGAACATTGGGCTCACCTTTAAATATATGTTTACAAACAAAATAATTATTTGAACATAAGTTTAGACATATTTGAAGACTAGACAAACATTAGTAACAAATGATTTGTTATATAAAACATACATTTCTTCGCCTAAATGGACAGTTAGTTTTGAAATAATTTATAACAAATGATGAGACGTCTATCCACGCCCGTCCACAAGGTCTGGCAGTTTGATCTGATTTTGCATTTGTTGGCAATTATTAACAATTATTATATATATAATTATTATATATATTATTACATATAAATCAACACAACATAACATAACCGCCCAATCAGTGTATCATTAGATGAATGTAACAAACATTTTGACCACAATATCAAAAGAGATCTCATTTATCGAAACCTTGATTTTTCCCATCATTTCAGGCAAAACTCACATCAGGTGCGGACCGAACGGTGAATGGATGGATGAGTTCCCCAAATGTGTGCCCAAAGCCTATTGTAAAGCACTTTCGTTCAACAAATTGGACCAAAATATTCACATAATATATGAAGACGAGGGTCAGGGAGAGGGCGGGGATGTAATTGTGCCGAACGGACGAATGGCTCAATTTACCTGTGCTAACAGTCATCACGAAAATTATCAATTAAACGGTGTTTCCCGACTGCTGTGCCTCAATGGGGAATGGCATGGACTGAAGGCAACAGACAAGCCTCCGCACTGTGCTCTCAATGACCCCAAAATCATAACTATCCCCAAAAGAGTGATCAGAATAATGTCAGTCATTCTTATGGTTTGTGTATTACTCATAGTATGCCTTATCGTCTATATGTTCAGCGCCCGTAAGGCCAGACATAAGAGGAAATTAGAGCAAATTAAGAACAGTCTTTCCATTGATTACTACGAAAGTTATATTAGTTATGAGAGAAATAGTGATAATATGTATGAGAAAACTTCTGAAGAATATTATAGTTGTTATTATAGTTGCAATGATTTGAATAAAATGCAATTAAACCCCATTTATAGAGACGACGACAAACGCGAGTCAAATGAATGCCAAAAACAAAACTCTATTTATTCGTGATTTTTATGAAAATGTTTTTATATTGAAATATAAATAATAAAAACATATTGTATTTTACATATAATTGTCCGAAGAATGCAATGAATAATCGCTAAGAAATACCAAAAGTGTTGAACTTTAAGAACAAAATCATATAATTATTATAATTAGGTTTTTATTACACTTTTAGAGAAACGGATTTTTATAAAAAAAATGCGGAAAATAAGAGATTTTTAGCTTTAATTTATGACTCAAAATAATAACATATCCGCCGTTCCTTTAAAGAGAGGGTAGTTTTTCTCGATAATGTGTAAACCATTCAATAGAAGTTCAAAACTAATGATCAAAATAAACAGTTTTACTAAAAACACATTGAATTTCCTAAAGCCTTATCTGAATGTCAATCGTGTTCTTCATTGGGATCAGAATTACAGACAGTTTTCCACTCTATCCTATGCTCTAACTCTGGGAGCCTATGCCCAAAACCATTGGACATCGAGTAATAAAATGAATTTTTTATTTGAATTGAATTTAAAACACATAATAATTGGAAGCCATTTGAGCCCCCTTTCCTTGCAAGGGATGCCATAAATTATCTTTGATTCTTGTTTTTCGTTACTATTTATAAATGCAATCAAATTTGCATTCATTTAAAGTGAAAATATTTGTTGTCATGAATTCACATATAAATCATTTGCCATTAAAACCCGTTTACAACAAAATTAAAACCTAGTTTACAATAAACAGAATCATTTCATATGAAAACACTTCAATTAAATGAAATTATTTGTTATAATTAAATAATAAAACTTTTATTTTGAAATCAGTTTTAAATATATTTCACAAAAAAGTTTTAAATTCATTATTCGTTTAGAAAAACATTAATCAAAAGTGATTTCATTAACAGTTATTTTGAGATAACATTCAAATGATTTATATATAGATTAATGGATTGGAAAATAATAAATAGATTTCAATGAAAATACAATAAATTAATTAAATTAAAGCTAATTAAAGGCCAAAAGAAACGACTTAAAACTGATCTACAAATAGGTTATACTCATAATAATGTTCCCTCACCTCAAGCACTGACACTTTCCACACATCACTTGTATTGCAATTTATTCTAAAATTAGTTTAAAAACAAAATTATTTCTTTTCGTTCGAGACATCCCTGTCGTAGTCATTAGACGGCGCCGCCGATGGCCTGGGTTTGAACTGTGGCTTATTCTTCAATGTTGTTCTTCGGATAGACTTTGTTGTTCGTCGGGTAGGACTGGGAGTAGTTGTGCTCAACTGAGGTTTGGTTGTGTCACTACTCTCTGAAGAAGGTTTGAGTGGCTGTTCAGTGGACACCCGTTGTTTGGCTGGTGGTCGAGAAGATCCCTGACCTTTGACAGGTGGTTGTTCTGTTGTACTCGAAGATCCTTTAACTGGAGGGCTGGCAGTTGTGGTCGACGAGCCTTTAACCGGTGGTTTAGTACTCGAAGGTCCCTTCACAGGGGGTTGAGTTGAGGGTACTTTCGTAGGAGGTTTGGCTGTTGTCGACGAACCCTTAACAGGAGGTTTTCGGGTAGTAGTGGAAGACCCCTTAACAGGTGCTTTAGTTGTGGTTGTGGTCGAGCCCTTGACTGGTGGGGCGGTTGTAGAGGTAGTAGAAGGACCCTTGGCAGGAGGCTTAGAGGTTGAGCCACCTTTAGTACCCCCTTGTCTCAGTTGAACGGCTTTTTTAGAGGCCTTATCGTCATCGTCGTCGACGTCCTGTGTCTGATCGGTCTGTTGTTGCTGTTGTTGTTCGACCTCTTGTTGTTGTTCTTCTTCCTGTTGCTGTTCCTGCTGTTGAGGGGGGCCCTCCTCTTCTTGTTGCTGAGTCTCCTGTTGTTGTTGTTGAGTCTCCTCTTCCTGTTGTGTCTATAGTTAGTTGTAATGAATTTCAAATGAATTTCACAAAAAGTTTTGCATTCATTAGAATTAAACCCATTTTTGAATATAATATAAAAAATGTCAAAAACTACTGAAAAAGGTATTCTTTGGGGACTGAAAAGTCTTTGTAATCCTTTTCACAGTGAAAATAACCCGGGATTAAAAATGATTTACATTAGATGACTCACCTCTTGTTGTGTCTCCTGATCTTCATCTTGTTGTTGCTCCTGCTGTTGAGGAGGCGTCTCCTCCTGTTGCTGAGCTTCGGGCTCTTCTTCCTGTTGCTGTTGTTCTTCTTCGTGCTGTTGTTCCTCAGTTTGTTGTGAACAACATTCCGGTTCCTGTTCTTCTTCTTGCACTTCCTGTTCCTGTTGTTGAGGAGGACTTTGCTTCGATGGCTTCGAATGCTTTTGAAGATGTCTTTCCAATTCGTTTTGTTCCTCCAAATGCTTTTCCATCGCTTCTCTATTGTCTTCTTCGTGGGCCTCCTTTTGCACGTCATCAGTGGTCGAAGGATTGGGTCCTTTCTGACGCTGTGGTGGAGGGGCTGTTGTTGTCGAAGGGGGCATCTTCTCACGAACGGGTGGATATTGTGTGGGCTGACATTCCGGCACTAAATCTATATAATTGCAAGTCTGAAGCCTCTCATCAAACACCAGACCCGAGGGACAGTGAAAGGTGTAGATCTGATAACTGCCATAACTGTCCATTTTGACACATTTGCCGAATTGGGTGCAATCGGACAGATCTCTGGTATAGCTCTCGTCCTTACAAGTGGTCGGATCTTCATTACGAGATCCCACAGTCATCGGTCGTCCCCAATGAGTCGGGGCTTTATATGTTGGCCGCGAATACGACGGCTTCTCATAGTAGTAGACATAAGGATAATATGAGTCATAATCAGAGTTACCATACGTTTGGTAGCTCTGGATATACGGGCGCCTATAGTGGTACTGATTGAAGGATTTGTATGTTTTGTAGGGTTTGTATGAATATTGGGATACATATGACTGGGAATACCGTTTCGGGGGATAACGTGAGGACTCTGTAAAACATTAGATAAATATTGAAAATATTGTTTGTTTTGAAGATTTGTTTCACTTTTTATTAATTAATTTTGATTCAAATATTTTTAATCTACTTATGAATGATAAATGATATTCAAAGTCAACAAACTTTTGCTAACATTTTGATAATGAACTCAATATTAGTGAAAATATAAGACATGAAAAGATATGCCATTTATTATCTGATTATTCATTACTCACTTGAATAATACGTTGGTCTCAGACATGATATATGGAGAAAGAGTGCAAATAATGTGATTAAAAACAATATTGAATTCATTTTGAATCTCGTTTTCTCCCAATTTTGGCCTCTTTTTTGTAATTATTATTGATCTATAATTAAGAATATAATCAAAACATAATATAATTAATCATTCATTTGATTCATTCAATTATTAAAAATGTTTTTTCTATTAAAGTTTAGAAGAAAAGCTTCAAAAATAAATACTTTTTCAATCAATTTATTTAAGCATTAATTTTGAAAAAGTGGTTAAAGTTTTTATTAGATATTTTGTAAATAATTTATAATTCAATATAAAAATAGTTTTTATTATAAATATTGTATAATATTTTAATATCTAATAATCTGATGGCAAATGTTTGGCTAAAATATACATAATTTGAGATAAACATAAGCTTAACGACCCCTTAATAGCCCCCTTTGTAGATCGTGACCTCGGATGTGACCTTAGATTTAGTTTCAATACAATAACGAAATATTAATTTTCAAAACTCAGGCAAAAGTGAATTTAATAATAAATTTCTTCTTAACAAATATTTCAGTTCAGAGTTTAAGGCCAGGAATTCAGTGATTTTCGTTCATAGCGTTCAAAATAATTACTTCGTTTGAAATGTTTCTGATTATTTCAAAGAATTAATTTTACATAAAATTTACTGATAATTGAATTTAATCGGATTTTTATGAGATTTTCAGTTCCAGGAAATTCTTGACAAACTTCACAATCGATTTTCAATTCAATTCACGTTCAAAATAACAGATATTTTTGTGATAATGTCTTATAATATTTGAGACAGAAATGAATTTTTTATCAGTACTAGACTTTTGAACTCAGATATTGAAAAATTTCATTTTTATTTGAATGAAATTATCAATAAGTTATGAAAAGGTTAAAAAATTCTTGAATAAAGTTTTAAAATATTAAAAGATTGAATGAAAAATTCTTACCCTTTTTGTGGAATTACTGTCAAAACAAAAGAATTAAAAAGTTTGAAACAATTATTGAAAGAGAGTTTCAATATTTTGATGGATTTGTTGTTTATTTCAAAAACAGTACAAAACTGTTGGAAAACTAAGTTTAAAATATCATAAAAAATAAGTCATAAAAAATCATAAAACGAATGAAGAAAACAAGAAAACTTTCGCCAATTTATAGCATTCACTCAAAATATAATGTTATTTGAAGTGAATTTTTTCACATATAAAAGAGGAGCAAAAACTAAAAGGAAGACTAAATATTTGTTTTCCCCCCTTTAAAAACACAAACTCCAACCACAAAATCCAGTCCTTCATAGGAGAAGTCGCCTAATATTGAAGTTTTAGTTGCGATCAGTTTTTCAAGTTTTTTAACACCACTGATGCCGGCGCTCACTGTTTGGTGAATAGGGTGTCCGACCACTTACTGGCGCTATCGCTGACTTTTTACCACTCCTTCCACTCTTAGAGCTCATCACTCTATTAACTCATCCGAACAGTAATGATAATGAGCTGAACCTGTATTTTGTTGGCGAAGAAAAAAGATTTTTTGTATAAAAAATGTTTAATTAAAATACTGAATGACTTGATCTTCAGGTCACGAATTCAGTTAAATGTTTGACATTCTCTCTGTTTATGAACAACTTTTAGGAAATATTTATTTCAAAAGTCATTTTTCATAATATTTTGGACAAATTTAATGCTTATTAAAGAGAATATTAAAACAGTGTTATTATTATCAAAGACAACCTCGGGTTTGAACTGAACTTAAACTTCATTTAAAAAATTAAAATAATTGAAAAATTTCTGGTTTTCAACAAATTTTCTTAAATAAAAAGTTTTTATGTCATATGAAATAAGATATTTTTGCAAAAATATAAATAAATTCAAATAAATTACAACAAATTTAGACAAATAAAGATTCGTTAAATATTTTAATAATAGTAATAAAAATTCTTAAAAATGTTTTCACTTTCTATTAATACAAATACAAAGCGATTGAATATTTTTTTTTATAAATCAGTTCCTAATATAATATCCGCTTTATATTGAATTTGAATTATTTTGTATAAAAATAAAAAAAAATAAAATATAGGACAACAACAAAAATATTATATAATTTCAATTCAAATTTTTTTTTGTCTTTTCGGTTATTCATTGAAAAGTCACTGCCTTTTGATGTGGTATTGAAATGAGATTCTAATCTAAGGTAAGGGAAGGTTAGCTCTAATCTGAAGAGGAATTCGTCGGCATTTCATATAAAAACAAAAGTATTTTTCTTTGACTTTGTTATTATTCGGTAGTCTTTCTCTATTAATACCCCTTTACTTCATTTTGTCAATAATTCGGAGAAATTTATTTTTCTTTAGACAATAACTTGACTTAAAATTCATTTAAATTCCAACGAAAATAATTTTAAATAAATAACAGAGAAATGAAAACCTATTCTCAAAAACAATTGACATTTTTGTTTAAATTATTTAAAATTGTTTTTAGACTTTAAAATACAAACTTCAATGTTATCATGCGATCCTCAAAGGGTTAAAAGTGAAAGGAAAGGGTTGAAAATACTTTTCACAAACTCTGCCGATAATTCACAGTAAATATCAATAATTTTATTATATTTTTAATACATTTCTCTTAACAAATATTTTTCAAAATTCTATTAAAATATATTTATTTGTCTTCAACTCAATCAAGGATTTGTTCAACTCTTTCACGACTTTATAAATAAAAAACATTAATTAAAAACTCATATTTTGTGATAAAAACTTCAAAATTGTTTCTAAAATGGAGATAAATATCAGATTTTATTAAACATTTATCTTAAATACAGTTAACTCTTTGACACCGGATTTGTTTTGACATATTTTATGTGTAATTTCGAGACATTCCTCAAATGTTTCCTATATTTGACGAATTAAAGTAATTTTATTTAATATTACAATTTTTGATAAAAATGTTTTCGTTTATTAAAATGATTTCATAAATAAATTATAAATTAAATGTTCACTAAATTAGAAAATATTCAATACATAAATATTGCAAAATTTAATACAAATACAAAAATGTATTTAAAAATATTTAATGATTTATATAACAATTGATAACAAAAACACATTTCATTTACTCTATTATTATTCAATAAAGGAGAGCCGCGGCCCCTAATGCTAATTTTCCCTCAGGTATGCCACTCGAGATAACTTCACCAATCGATAGAC